>CAUYPO010023583.1:0-17434 GCA_963574435.1 Cheirogaleus major | reverse complement strand
TTGTATTTTCCTGGATAGAGCTGGAACCCATTCTCTTAAGTGAAGTATCCCAAGAATGGAAAAATAAGCACCACATGTACTCACCAGCAAATTGGTATTAACTGATCAACACCTAAGTGGACATATAGGAATAACATTTATCGGGTGTCAAGCAGGTTGGGGAATGAATGCGATGCGCACCACCTGGGGGATGGACACACTTGAAACTCTGACCCGAGGGGGGAGGGGAGGCAAGGGCAATATACGTAACCTTAACATATGTATCCCCCAATGTGCTGGAAAAAAATAAAATAAAAATAAAGTATATGTCTAATTAGAAAAAAAAATTTCTCCTTCAGGATTTGATTACAGACCTGAAAAGAGGTTGTGTGAGTATTGGCCTCTAGTTAGAAATTTTTTAGTGTGAAGCTCACATTTCTACTCCTACCCCCTTGTGGGTGAAGCTTAATTTGAAAACTAAACTCAGCAGAACAGCTCGATCCCATTTCTGTGGCCTTCCTTCTCAGTTAACGAGCTCCCTGGCACTCACTAGCACCAAAGCTAGTAGATTCACTAGCATCAGCTAGCATTAAAAAGGAAGTCAGCAACACTAAGCTAAAACAGACTAAAAAATAACAGAGTGATCAGCAAGTAAAAAGGTAAGATTTATTTTGTGAAACCTTTGTTTCACCTATATATATCAGTTCACACACACACACATTTGTCTGATGTGCAGGGCTGGCAGTGTGAAATGTGTTTTCTCCTGTGGCCGTGGGGATAAAGTTGAAAACCACTGCCCTAGATTCTGAGAAAGATGAAAGAGCCCAGCCAAGATGGTAAATTGCAGTTCCAGGACAAAGCGATTTCTCTCTCTATGTACATGTATGTATTTGGTGAATATCAGAATAAGAAATTACACAATGGATTAACCTCGTTTCTGAGAACGTGGAATGAAACTGTTTGGCTGGCCACCTGTTCCTGCCCTTAGTTGCTACTGCAAGACGTACTTGCTTTACTCTGATGTCGTCGTTGCTCTAAAGTAGGGTCTTAATCTCCTCTTCGGTGCCACCCCTCCCTGCCCCCACCCTTGGGAGTCTGATGAAGCTCGTGGACTCTGTCTTGGAAAAATGATGTTAAAGGCATAAAATAAAGCACAGATAATTAAAAGGAAACCAATTGTATTGAAACAGTTATCAAAATATTAGCAAATCATTTCATATAAAATAGGATATGTGCTTATATTTAGTAAAAATATCTAGCAGTGGGTCTGATGAAACAGTTGTATTAGTTTTCTGTTGCTGCCTTGATTAGTTACCACAAACCTGGGGCTTCAAACAGCACCCACTTATTAGCACACAGTTCTGAAGGTTAGAAGTCTGGGAAATTTGGTTGGTTTCTTTGCTCTGGGTCTCACAAGACTGAAATAAAGGTGTCGGCAGGCCTGGGCACTTGTCTGGGGCTCTTAAGGGAGAATTTGCTCCCAGTCTTGTTCAAGTTGTTGGCAGGATTCAATTCCGTGTGCCTGTAGAACTATGTACCCAGTTTCTTTGCTGGCTGCTGGCCTGGAGTGGCTGTAGAGGCTGCCCATGCTCCTTGGCTTAGGGCCTCTCATCTTCAGAGCCAGCAACAGTACATTGACTCTTTCTCATGCATCTAATCAGTCTGACCTTCTACTTCTGCATTTCTCTGACTTCTACTTTTTTTTTTTTTTTTTGGAGACAGGGTCTTGCTCTGTTGCACAGGTTAGAGTGTGGTAGTGTCATCATAACTCACTGCAACCTCAAACTCCTGGGCTCGAGTGATCCTTCTGCCTCAGCCTCCCAAATAGCTGGGACTACAGGTGTGCACTACCACGCCCAGCTAATTTTTAATTTTTTGTAGAGACGGGATCTCTCTATTGCCTAGGCTGGTCTCGAACTCCTGACCTCAAGTGATCTTCCTGCCTTGGCCTCCCAAAGTGTTGGGATTACAGGCGTGAGCCACTGCACCTGGCCTGACTTCTGCTTTTAAATTGTACTGACCGAGAGTTTCTGTGACAGGGAAGGGAAAAAAGTCATATTAATTGCAAAGTGGAGATGGGCATGGTGGCTCATGCCTGTAATCCCAGCACTTTGAGAGGCCGAGGTGGGAGGATGGTTTGAGGCCAGGAGTTTGAGACTAGCCTGCGCAATATAGCAAGACTGCATTACTAAAAAAAAAAGAAAGAAAAAATTAGCCAGGCATGGTGGTGCGGACTTATAGTCCCAGCTACTCAGGAGGCTGAGGCGGGAGGACCATTTGAGCCCGGGAGTTTAAGGTTACAGTGAGCTATGATTGTGTCACGGCACTCCAGCCCCGGCGACAGACTAACACCCTGTCTTTGAAAAAAAAAAAATTGCAAAGCGGGAGCGTCCCAGGTCTCGTTTCTCATTAAAGTCCCTCAGCACCATCTAGTGGTGAGACTTGGTAGGACATTCTGGCGTCCTGAGAGGACTGAGGGAGCATCTCACCCTCCAGATGGGGCTCCCCTCAGGCTCCCCTCAGGCGGGGAGTCAGATATAAATCAGAAGATCTAATGGTCCAGGCAGAAACACAGTAGTCATCTCGTCTAGGATGAAGTTCAAGGTGCCACAGGGTGCACGCCCTCCCCCTGCCTCCCTCTCTGGTGTCCTCTGAGCTGCTCTCGAGGTGACCCTAGACCACCCTCTCTTCCTCTCCTGACCCCTCCTGTGCTTTCTAGAACCTGCCTCTCTGCTCATCCTGTCTCTCCTTTCTGAAGTCCCGGTCCTTCCTCGATACCCAGGACTCCCCACCTCCTCCGGGAACCCTTTCTCCCTGAGCCCCGAGATGCCCGATGTCCCTGTGACTGACGCGCCTCCCCGAGGGACCGTGAGCTTCTAGCGGAGCGTCCGTGTCCGGTTCTTTGACGGCCAGGCTGGCGCTGGTGGCACTCGATGCCGTGACTCTCAGGGCTGGGGCACCTGTGGACTTCTATATCCTTGAGTGCGGCCTTTTGACGGAATCCAAATTTTACACAAATCCTTTTACTAAAGGGATTTGTTCTGTGACGTTTGGATTCGGTGGAGGGGGCCGCACTTGGGCATCTGGAGGGCCACCTGTGGCCTTGTGGCTGCAGGTTCCCCACCCCTGGTTGAGCTATAAAACCACACTGGTGTAGACACCGTTCCAGTTTTATAAACCAAGTCGTCGCTTCACTGGGCCCTGGGGCGTCTGGGTTGATCCAGCAGAATCGCACAGAGCATCAGCCTCCAGAGGTGGGACGGTGCCTTGCAGTCCTGCCTGTGGCCTCCCGCCTGGGCAGGAGTTCCTCTCACGCACCCCAGCACAGGACAGCAAGCCTTTAAAACATGCCTCTTTCTTCAGACGGACACAGATACACACACAAATGAAAAAATAAAAACAACCCACCATCCAGTCACCACTACCACCACAAAAGCTACAAATTATCAAATCATGAGATAAATGAAAAAAGATTGCGCTTGACTGTAGGGTAGAAAGATTATACGTGACTTTTCTAGTCTCTGATTTTTCAATTTGTGACAATCTGTTGTTATTCTGTTTACTGTGTAAGTGTGCTAAGTGAAAACCCTCAGGGAGGAGTGTCTGTGTGTGTCACACTGAGTTTCCTGTGTCTTCAGTGGAAACAGGCCGGTGGTGACTGCCTGTTGATTTGTGGGAAGGGGGAGCTTTCCAGGGGCCCTGGGCGTGCGTGTGTGTTTGTGTTTCAAGTGTGCTTGCACACTTGTCTGCAGCTGGGAGGAGGCTGAGACGGGGGAGTCTCTGGCTTCAGGAGATGCCTCAGACCCTATATAGGGGAATTTGAATTCTGCTGTGGTATTTATGAGCAAGCCACTTTGCCTGTGTGCCTCAGTTTCCTCATCTGTAAAGCAGGAATAATAATAGCCCCTCCCTCCCCGAAAAGGTTGTTGTAAGTTTGATGAGCAGACCACCTTTAGAACTCGTGGGCACAGACCATTACTCCCTCTCTGGGATAGGGACTTCATACCCAAAGGGGACAATAGATTCTCTTCATATGTATTATAATTTTTTTCTTTTACTCTTTATTACGAAACATTTCAAACAGAAAAGTGAGAGATAGTCCCCATTCCTTGACATATGGCTCCTTTTATATCGTCTACAGCCCCACACACTCTCCCCGTGAAATTCACTTCTCTGAGATTCCGGCCTCAAAGGGGTCTCGTGAATCCCCTCATTTCTCAGGAGCATTTCCTAGAGTGTGTGAACCCTCGGGTGTGGATAGCAAGGTGTGGCTGCCCCAGGAGTTAGTGGGTGTGGCTTGGTATTTAACATTACAGGTGACTGACTGTCTGAACTGAGAGTTTTTTATGAGGAACAGAAACCCGATCAAACTCCTTGAAACAGGAAGAGCACTCTTGTTTTTATTCTGAAATAATTTTAGACTTCTGAAAAGTTGCAAAAATAGCTCAGAAGTTTCAAGACACCCTTCACCCAGCTTCCCCAGACATCAATACCTAATAACCACAAGACAGTGATGAAAACCAGGAAATTAACAACGATGCTGTCCTATTCACAGGCTAAAATCTCACCAGTTACCCTACTGATGGTTTTTCTGATCCTAACCACACTTAGGTGTCACGTCTCTTTTGTGTCTCCCAGTTTGGGACAGTTCCTCCATCTGTCTTTGTCTTTTGTGACTTTGATGCTTTTGAAGGGTCCAGGCCAGTTATTTTGTGAAATGTCTCTCCATTTGGGTTTCCCCGATGTTTTCTCAGGGTTAGATGGAGGCTGTGCATTTTTAGCAAGAACCCCATGGAAGGGACGTTGTGTCCTCAGTGCTGCCAGGTTTCTCCACTGGAAAGGTGCTACTTTTCTTTTCAAAGGGGCAAGGTTAAAAGGCAGTGTCTGAAATTCGAGAGCAGGTGCAGCGGGACTCAGGACCTAGGGTCTGAGGCAACTGCTCACTCCTTCTCCCTCCCCTCCTCTTCCTTCTCTTGCCATGGGCTCTCTCTGATTCCTGCTTGTCCGTACCCTATGGCTGCCTGTCTCTGCCTCTCTGAAGAATTGCCTTGCTCAGCTTCTCCATGCACTTCTGCAAGATCACCACTCCAGAATGGCAGCCGCAGGCCCCAGCTTGTGTGTCCTGGTGGTCTGGAACCTGCCACCTACTGGCTGCTACTGCTCAGATCCCTTTCCAAATTCCCAGGAGAGAGAGCATAGGATAGGCCAGCCGGGGTCAGGTCCACCCCTGGTTCCATAGCTCTGGACAGGAGAATGGGGTCACATTGCTGCCAGTACCTCCCTATGGATGGAGTGGAGCAGTCACCAGACAAAGGGATGACATGGGCTGGACAGAAGTCTTCCCAAGGTGTTTAGTCTATGTACATTTTTTTCCCTTCCTCCTCTTTCCTTATGCAACAGATATATTCCTGAACATCTTTCACTTAGGGAACTTCACTATCCCAAGGCCAGACCTATATGAAGTGGAGAGTTGGCTTTTGGCTAGGAATGATGGTCCTCTAGGGTGTCCCATAGGTACATTTAGACCTCGATGTAGGAAATGCCTCATAGGGGACATACATGACGTTGCCTGTGGATGCCTGTCCGGCCCCTTATGACTCAGAGTGTGACCCGAGGATCGGCACCATCAACCCTACACAGGAGCTGGTTAAAAATGCACAATCTCCTGCCTCACCCCATCCCTGAGTCAGAATCTGAATCTCATGCTCAGGTGGTTCTAACGTACACTGCGATTTGAAAAGTGCTGCTCTAGGTGGAAGTGGGTTTTTTTCCTTTGTTTTAGAAGACTGTGCATGTCAAAATCTTTTCTCATTGAGAATGAAATTGTAAAAGAGCCACAACCACAGAGATTAAGCTGGTAAATAAGTAGAGTTATGTGTCACTTAATAATGGGATACGGTCTGAGAAATGTGTCATTAGGCGGTTTTGTTGTGTGAATGTCATGGAGTGACTTACACACAGCCAGATGCCATAGCCTACTACTCACCCGGGCTATATGGGGTGGCCTATTGTTCCTAGACTACAAGCCTGTACAGCAGGTGACTGTACTGAATGCCGCAGGTGATTATGACACCATGGTAAGTCTTTGTGTATCTAAGCATTTCTAAGTATAAACATAGAAAAGGTGCAGTAAAAATATGGTATAAAAGATAAAAAAGAAAAAAAAATACACCTGTATAGGGCACTTTCCATGAATGGAGCTTGTAGGACTGGAAGTTGCTCTGAGTGAGTCAAGGAGTGAGCGGGGAGTGAATGTGAAGGCCGGGATTCGACCTTCCACTACTGCAGGCTTTGTCAACGATGTACACGAAAGCGATATTCAATTTGTAAAAACATATTTTCCTTTCTTCAGTAATAAATTAACCTTAGCTTACTGTAACTTTTTTTACTGTATAAACATTTCCATTTTTAAAAACTTTTTTTCTTTTTTGAGACAGAGTCTCACTGTTTGTCCGGAGTAGAGTGCTGTGGCGTCAGCCTAGCTCACAGCAACTTCAAACTCCTGGGCTCAAACAATCCTCCTGCCTCAGCCTTCCGGGTAGCTGGGACTACAGACATGCGCTACCATGCCCGGTTAATTTTTTTTCCTACATATTTTTAGTTGTCCAGCTAATTTCTTTCTATTTTTGGTAGAGATAGGGTCTCACTCTTGCTCAGGCTGTTTTTCGAACTCCTGACCCGAGCCATCCTCCCACCTCGGCCTTCCAGAGTGATAGGATTACAGGCGTGAGCCACTGTGCCCGGCCGGTCTTAACTGTTCTTGATCTTTTGCTTTCCGTATGGATTTTAGGAACAACTTGTCTAATTTCATGAAAACCCTATTAGATTTTGATTGGAATTGTATTTAATTTATGGATTAATTTGAGAATATTTGGCATTTTTACAATACTGTTACTTAGTAAGTATGAACATAGTGTGTCTCATCAGTGGGTTTTCTTTTGTGTCTTGCAACAAAATTTATAATTTTCTGCATAATATTATTGTATAGACTTTATTTATTCTTAAGTGCCTCCAGTAATTGTTGTTTTACTAATAGTATCTCTTTAAAGATTGCATTTTATGATATATATGAACATAATAGATTTTTTTTTTTTTTTTTGAGACAAAGTCTCACTCTCTTGCCCAGGCTAGAGTGCCATGGCGTCAGCCTAGCTCACAGCAACCTCAGACTCCCGGGTTCAAGCAATCCTTCTGCCTCAGCCTCCCGAGTAGGTGGGACTACAGGCATGTGCCACTATGCCCAGCTAATTTTTTTTTGTATATATTTCTAGCTGTCTAAGTAATTTCTTTCTATTTTAGTAGAGACGGGGTCTCACTCTTGCTCAGGCTGGTTTCGAACTCCTAACCTTGAGTGATCCTCTTGCCTCGGCCTCCCAGAGTGCTAGGATTACAGGCATGAGCCACCACGCCCAGCCTGAACATAGATTTTTAAATGAAACTTGTTTTAGCAAATTGCTAAACTTTTAACTAGGTTCTCTTGAATTTTTCTATGTAAACATTCATATCTTCAAATAATCTTTGCTTTTTCCTTTCTAAGTCATATATCTTATATTTCCTCTTCTCTTACTATGCTGGCCTGGGCTTCTGATCCAATGTTGACCAGCAGTGACGATGTTGGCATCCTTGTCTTGTTCTGGTTTTTAAAGGGAAAGTGGCTTGCATTTTACTGTAAGTGTGAAGTGTGCTCTGTTTCGCAGGCTAAGGATGGTCCCTTCTTTATGTGGGTTACTAAGCTGTTTTTGTTTAGTTGTTTTCCATAAACGCATGTTGTTGACTTTTATAAAAACAAAAACTTTTCTGCTTTGCTCTATAATTCAATCATTTTTTATTTATAAGTTTTAAGCTTATATTATTAAGTGCACATAAATTTATAATTATATCTTCCTAGTACATTGATCATATTCCTTTTTATCCTCTTTATTGCTAATGTGACTTTTATCATAAGTCCTTTTTGTCTGACAGTGATATGATAAGCTTTCCCTTGGCCATCATTTGCCGTCTCCTTTCTTTTCCTTACAGTCTTTGTGTCTTTATATTTTAGGCCTGTCTCTTGAACATTGCTGGATTGTGTGTCTTTTTATCAAAATCCAATTTCATGATGTCTTTTTATTGTTGATTATTGATCTATTTAGATTTTTTTGTACTGTCTTATTTTATATTGCTTGTTCTGCTTTTTCTGTTTTTCTCCTAGATCAGTCTAGTTTTCTTTATTTCCTGTTTTTGCTCTCCAGGGGTTTGGAAAACATACATTCAATTCTACTCTTTTAGTAGCCCTCCTTGAAATTTCACTATGCAGATTAGCCTTAGCAAGTCTAAAGTCATGATTACCTCCTTCTTTCTTCGAGCAATGTGACGGCCTTGTCACACCTTCGGTCCCATCTTAGTGCTGTTGCTATCTGCTATTTTGGTTCCATCTTCTTTTTTTTAATGCTCCAATTTATGATTATTATTGTTTTTGTTTTATATAATCACTGCCTGCTAATATTTCCCCACGTATTTACCAATTTTCTTGTTTACCTTTTCTTCTAGCATCTTCTTTTTGGGTTTAACTTCCTTTTTCCTGAAGCACCTTCTTTAGTAGTTCTTTCAGAAAGGACTGTCAGTGTTAAACCCACTGTTTGTTTTTCTGAGGAAAAAATATCTCTACATTCTCCTAACTCTGAACGATGCTTTAACTAGGTAGACCAGATGCCATAGTCCCCCTCCCAGAGGCCTCTGACCTGAATGTGTTTCTTCTAGACTACCAGGGTCTGCTCCTCTGTGCCCAAGGGCCAGACGTGGTGAGGAGTTAATGCCCCCAGGAGCAGCCTGACAATCACTGAGGGAAGGAGTAGGGGCGGGAACAGCCCTGCTCTCTGGCCCAGAGAGGGAGAATTCACTTTGCCCAGACTTTCCTTGCAGGACTGAGCTTCAGTTGCCCACTTGGTGGCTGGCTTAATAAACATCTTTCATTGCCTGTTTCTCTTCCCCATATCACTTTTCCACTTCCCTGCCAGTGTTTCCTGCCCTCCCAAATCTGCTCTAAAGCACTCGGCCGGCTTCTGGGGGCATCAGACTAAGATACTGCATGTGGGATTCTGCCCGGGTGCACGTTTCCCCCAGCACTTGTCTTTGGATCTTCTAATTCTGTCGTGTTTCTTAGCACTTCTCTCATGTTTTCATCTCTATTTCTTTGGGTAATTTCCTCAGCAAAATTTTCTTTGGAAATATCTGGTGTTTTTACTTGAATTTTTCAATTAAAAAAGATAGCCTACTCAACACCTCAGTGGACATATAGGAATAACATTTGTTGGGTGTCGGGCGGGTGGGAGGGGGAAGGAGGGGATGGGTATATACAAACATAATGCGTGAGATGCGTGATGTTTGGGGGATGGTCACGCTTGAAGCTCTGCCTCGAGGGGGGAGAGGGGCATGGGCAATACACGTAACCGTAATATTTGTACCCCTATAATATGCTGAAATAAAAAAAAATAAAAAAAATAAAGTTAACTAAACTTTCAAAAAAAAGATAGTATCTATTTTCATTTCTAAAAGTCCTTTTTCAATTCTTTTCTCATTAGGTCTTTTTTTCACAAAATCCTCATGTCTAATCATTATGTGTTTTTAATGTTTTCAATTCCTACGCTTTACTCTATTATAGTTTTCAACACTCATTTATTTTTCATCTCTATCTGATCATTGTGTCATCTGAAGTTCTTAGGGATCTAATCCTGCTCTTTGTCATGACCGCTTATTCTTGCTCATGGCAGATTGTTTCCTCGAGTGTTTTAAAATTTACAATTTTGAATTCCTCCTCAAGAAAGCTTTATTTGTGAGTTTCATATGTGACCTGGGAAGAAGAACACAGATGACCTTTTTGGTAGATTTGTGCTTGTTTCTGCCAGGAATCCCAGCTACTAAGACTAATACTTGTGTCAGTTTCTTAGCTTGGGAGTTCTTGCATCGTGTGGTGATATAAATTTGAACCTCAAACTTGTATGAGTGCAGGCCCAAGGCTACACATTCTAAAGAAAGACTTACTTTTCCCACCTCCAAAATAGATGGAGACAGACAAGCTTCTTTATCTTCTGTGTTGGTGGTTGGAATACGTTTCCCTTCCAGGCTTCAGCGTTATGCATGCTTAGTTCTGGCACTTTCCACAGTCAGGCCCACAGCCTGCGGTCCTGTCCTGGCCACGTTCAGCCTGGAGCCTGGAGGGTGCGGCTGGCTGACCCCATGGACCTGCACCACCTTGTGCTCATTTGGCTTTTCTTCCTCGTGGAGCCTTGGAGACAGTCCGAGGCTCAGCAGTGCCTTTAAAGAACATTTGTTATATTTAATACAGCATTTCAAGATATTTTGTAATGGGCAGATTTTTAGGTTCTTTAATTTTTAAAAGAGCTGAAAGTGGGAATCCTTTAGTGCCTCTTCTACTGTATCATGCTAACTCTGCCTTGTACCAGTTTTCTTCCTTGGGAGTGTTCATCTTCCCCTCCTGGGTGGCACAGGGAGTGGTGGATGTGAAGTGTGTGTGAAGGGCAGAGATTGGAGACATCATAGTTTCTCAAAGTCTGAAGGTGGGTGGTGTCATGGAGAAGCAATGAGGTGTGCTTCCACACCTCAGCATGGCTCGGGCTGCTTGTCCTAGTGCCTGGAATCCCACCAAGAGAGAGTCACTTCCCTTGCCCCGCCCATTTCCTCAGCTGCCTCTTTTAGCAGGAATTAGTTTAGCAGATAATGTTGATATTAGGCTTTTGGAATGGGAAGCTGGGAAGAATGATTGGTGTGTGTGTGTGTGTGTGTGTGTGTAAGGTCAGGGGAGGAGTTAGGGTACCAGACATAGGGTGGGAGAGTCTTTGAGAATTAGAATTATCAGAATCTAATAATAATAGAAGTACTGGAATCAAACCACTGCCCCCTCATCATTTTACGAAGGCCTGCATGTGTGGCTAGGACCTTCATCTTTAACCTGTCCATTAAACTGTGGCCAGGACCCAGACTGATTGTTTTTGTCAAGGGCCACAACTGGATCGCTCATACCCAGGGTGGATAGGAAGTATCAGTGCTCTCTTGCTTCCAAACGTGGCAGCTAAATTGGCTCAGGTTGAGGTGTTTTTCCCAAAGTTCCTGGAGTCCAGCCCTGGAAGCTGGATCAGGAAGCTCTGTTGATCCAGTCTGATTCTTGCCTGGCCTGGGTCAGCTACCTTGGGACAGCCAGCATTCCTGGTCATCCCCTGTCTGTGTGGGGCACTCAGGGAGGACCAGGGACCAAGTGTGGGGGTGTGGGAGAGCGGGGGTGCTGGGGGAGGGCAAGGCTGTTCATTAAGGCAGCTGCCAGAAGGTCTCCCTCCAAATTGTTCAAAGCCTTATCAGCTTGGAGGTATTCCCAATAGCATTTCCTTTCATTGTTTCCTTTTGGTAATTAGGGGGAAGCCAATGGCAGCTCACAGCTATTGTGGTGGGGAAGGGAGGGCGGTTGGTGGACGTCACAACTTAGGCTTTATCTCCCCCAGCTGTGGGGACTCTGCAGCCCCTGGGCCACTTACAGCAGGCCAGTGTGAAGCTGTAGCAGGCCTGATTCAGCCTCGGCAGCTGCTGGGAGCATGGCCTAGGCGTGGCCACACCTCGAGCACAGCTGAGTCTCCTAAGGGACCTTGGAGATACCTGCAGCCCCATTCGCAGGGGAAGGTATGGTGTTTTGGAAGGAGAGCTGGCTCACTCGTGGGAGGACAATGCAGGACTGATCCCCACCCCTGGGGAGCTGGGCTTCTCCATCACTAGACTAGAAGGGCTTTGGAGAGTGACTCTATTCAGCCAAGGACAATCCTACTGCCTCCTTCTCCACTTGCATCTGGGGGTCCTGTGACTGCTTTTCTGCATGCAGGGAGTTTTACTGCGTGGTGGTACTTAATGCGTAGGAGTTGGAATGAGCTTCGCCCTCACCTCTGGGAACCTTCTGGGAGCACCTAATGCACCTGTGTGTTGGGAGTGGGAGAGGGACACCTGCTCTGAGGCCAAGACTTGACCATATGTGATAGTGAAGTGCCCCTTCCACAGACACATAGTAGACTGTGTGTTTCTTTTGTTTGGCTGGATGGGGCATTAGGTAGGAAAGAAGTCACCTCCAGTGACTCTCAGGTGACAGATTAAGCACTTCATTTAATAAAACTTTTCCAGAAGAGAGGGGCTGTGACAGGGGCTCTAAGGGACTTGGGGTGTGCTCTGCCAGCCAGGATCAATTGTTCTTTTCTGAGAGGTGGGTGCACAGTGGGGAAACTTGCCAGGGCCCCAGGGTGCTGGACTCCTGTCCATTCAGCAGGTCAACTCAGCAAACATTTACTGGGCATCTCCTGGGTGCCGGGCACTGTGCCAGGGGCTGGGGATAGGGATGAGGGAGAGGCCCCCGATCTGGGGGCTCTCGGGGTACAGGGCAACAGACCAAGAAGCAAATAGTCAGTCAGGTTCCTGAGCATTTTCTAAGTCTGAGTGTCTGTGGCGGGAACACAAGTGAAAGACAGTTTCTGCACACCCGGTCGCTGCCAAGCGTGGAGGGATGCGGAGGCAGGAAGGAATGGCCGCTGCAGGAGGGCAGGAGTGTGAGAGAGGAGCAGCAGGAGAAGGCAGGGCTTTCCTCCTCTGTCCTGGCCTGGGGCTGCATTCTGGGGAAGGATGCCCCGGGCTCCTGGCTCACAGCCGGTGTTACTCTTGGCCTGGCACCAGCCAGGGCTTTTTTTCAGGGGGTGGCTAGAAGCCCATGTTCAAAAGAAAGTCAATGAAGACTCATCTTTTCTCCTGCTTTAAAGGCGCGTTTTCCCCCACTTCATGCACGGACAGTGGTGCATACCAGCAGCCATCTCCCTGCGTGGTGATAACTGTCATCTTCCCTGCTTCTCTGCAGATGGCTCCTGCCAGGCTTGCGAGGGTGCTGCTTGCTCTGGCGCTCACTTTGCCAGGTAGGTACCAAAGGGCTTCCATTCCTTACTCCTGCCCCAGGGTTATTGGGAGTAACCCCCTTCCAGGATGAGCAGGTATGTCTGGAGTCACCTGTGTGCCCAGCCTCATGCTAGGCTCATGCTGGCTGCCTCCTGTGAAGGTTCTGCAGAGCCCCCTGCCCCTGACTTGTGTCCCCAGGAGCAGGTTCCTGCAAAAGCCTTCTTCTATTGGGAAATTAAGAAGTGTGAAGGTGGCAAAGAATTGTCCTATATGATGGGGACACAGGTGGGGGAGAAGGAATGCAAGACTTGGATAGATTATTAGTTTTAGGAGGGATTGTAGAAGTCATCTAGCTGAACCTCCCATGGTACAAATGAAGAGACTGAGGGTCAAAGAGGAGAAATGACTGCTGCAAATTCTCACAGAGCCAAGATCGGAGCTCAGGTCTCCTAGGTCACAGACCAGCACTCTTTCCACTGCACTGCACTGTGCTGCTTTCCCTCCCTCACTGAGATTCTGAGCCTGTGAATAGCAGAAGGGGCCTTTTGACCTTGAACTGTCTCCTTTTAGACCTATCAGGTCAACAGCATTCAGCCTGCTGTCCACAGGCTAGTCTGGGAAGAAATATGCATTTGTCATACTCTCTGCGTCTTCCTACCAGGTGGGTCTTGTGCCAGGGAATCCAGAACACTCAGAGATTTACCGCTGTGATTCCCCACCTGACAACACACACACACACACACACACACACATACACACACACACGCACATAGTTAGAGAGGGAGTTAGCACATGACCCTGGAAGAGTCAACCCTTCATGGATTCTATATGGCAGGCACACAGTCTGATCTTTTTACAATTTAATCCTCTCAAAATATACTAGTAGATTTACGTACAAAGATGCTCATTGCAATTTATAATATTTATAATATTAAAAAATCTGGGCCAGGTGTAGTGGTTCATGCCTGTAGTCCCAGCACCTCGAAAGGCCAAGGTGGGAGGATTGCTTGAGGCCAGAAGTTTGAAATCAGCCTGGACAACCTATTGAGACTCCTTCTCTATAACAATTTTTTTAAAAAGTTAGCCAGGCATGGTAGTGCACGACTATAGTCCTAGCTATTTGGGAGGCTGAGGCAAGAGGATCGTTTGAGGCCAGGAGTTCGAGGCTAGGGGGAGCTATGATGGCGCCGCTGCACTCTAGACCTGGCAACAGAGTGTGATCGTGTCTCAATAAATAAACAAACAAATAAATAAATACTTGGAAATAACAATAGGGGGCTATACTACATACATTTAGATGCAAAATATAATGCAGTGACTAAAAATCACGTATTGTAAGTATATACAATGGCATGACAAATTCTTTACAACATACTGAGAAAAAAACAGAGGTTATAAATAGTTTACACAGGATGGTCACGAATTTGTAAAATATCCACAACTGTACATATGCTGTAAAACACTGAAATATTAACTATAGTTATCACTCAGTGACACGTTGCAGATGATTTTAACTTTTTCTTTGTGTTTTTTTCTGTATCCTCCAAGTTTTTTATGAGCATGATTACATTTTAAATCAGTAAGTAAATGTCATTAAAACTAGTAGATTTCCTGAAAAACCGTTCCTTTGTTATTGCTGTGAGTCCTGGGTCTTATTTGGGGGCTGAAAGCAACAGCTTTAGTCTTATTTAGGATGTGAGTACCTTCCCACAGCCGATTGCTGTCAGAGGCAGCCTTATTTCTATGAGGCCAGAGAGGTCTGGGCAGGTGGTCTCAGCTGTGCTCATCCATGGCCTCTCCTCTAGGGACCCTTTGTGTGGAAGGGACTCGTGGCAAGTCGTCGATGGCCCGGTGCAGCCTCTTTGGAGATGACTTCATCAACACCTTTGATGGGAGCATGTACAGCTTTGCGGGACACTGCAGTTACTTCCTGGCAGGCGACTGCGAGGAACACTCCTTCTCACTTCTTGGTGAGTCCCGGGCACTGCAGGGAGGAATCAGTCGGGGCGTCGCTGAGCTCAGCTGGGCGTGGGGGAGGACTCCTACTCTCGGGTCAGTGCCCGAGCTGGAAGACTGCTGCTAGGAAAGTGGGGGGATGGCCTTGCCATGACACATGGCTTCCCTTGGCTTCTCCCGGGCCTCTCCCCATGGGAGCCTGGTGGGACGGAGCACGTCTCCGGGCTGCCCCGGCGGCTGTAGCCATTGCTCTGGCTCCAGGCAATGCTCTGGCAGCTCCTACACATCAAGGGAAATGATGAGCTACAAGGTGCTGTAGAACATGTAAAGCTTCTTGCCAGAGGGAAGACTCATCGTTGTTTAATTGGTGGCCTTTGGAATTCAGGATATCTTGTTTGTGTCGGTCACCTCTTGTGTTCCTGTGAAAGTGCTGGCACCGTCCCTGTGTTGTCTCTGCATCATCACAACAGCTCTGGGATGGAGCTGTGGTCACCGCTCTTCTACAAATGAAGAGCCACTGCCCAGGGAGGTTGGATAATCCTTCTGAGGTCTGACAGATGATGAAAGGAGGAGCTGGGTTTTGATCCCAGTCTCTCACAAAGGACAGAGGCCACTTGCCAAGGTTGGGAGCCGGGCTGGAGGCAGTGATGGAGAATTATGGTTTGGTATCCTCTATACACTAAGAATTTGTGATGTGGAGATGCTACAAAACCCAGCCAAGGTGGGGGCCTTAGCCTGGGGGAGCAGAGACAGCAATGAGCAGACTCGCACCATTAAAGAAATTTTCGTGACACTTGTTAAAAGCTGTAAGGAAGACTTTATTCAAGAGGGACTGCTGCAAAGGGGGTTTGTGGTAGGGGAAGAGAGAGAGGGCTCTACTCTGAGTACAACGAGGAAAAGTGGGGATTTAGAGCCAAGGAGCAGGGTGGGGTCAGTGGTGGAAGATTACTAAGAGGCAACATCAGGGGTCGGGGCACTCTGGTTAACCACCCTGAAGGCATTCTTGCTGAAGGCAGGCCAGGGTGGGCAGATGTTGAGGGTGGGTGGTCTTTGCTAAACTGACCCAGTGAGATTCTTGCTAAAACTGAAATAAATAGGCCAAGGCCAGAGCCAAGGCTAGTTCATAGTGTAGAAGAGGGCTCAGAGGAGCCTGGCTCAAGTTGGGTCAAGCAGGGCGTCTTTGGCCACATCCAGACACTTGCAGAGGTACAGGCTCTGGGCTCTGGGCTTGTTGCTCCATCAGCCGACAGGGTGGACGCAGTGTGCCCTGTGTGCCCAACGCCGGGCTCGGCTCTGGGTGGAGCCCGGAGAGCTGACGGTTGGCCACAGCTTGTCCCGCCCCTTGGCCTCTACCTTAGGCTGTCTCTGACCCTTCCTGGACTCTGTCGGAAAACCTCTCACAGAGTGACTTCTGGGCGCTGCCATTCTCCCCTCTCCTCTGTGAGCTTCTCAAGGGCAGGGGCTGTCTGGTTCATCTCGGTTTCCTGGCCCTTAGCTCCCTGGGGTCTCTGTCAACACTGAATGGGATGGGGCCCCCGAAGCACAGCGATGTCTCTCCTGTACCGAAGGCGCCCCGGGTGAGCGGGCTGTGGCAGAGAGGACAGGGGAGGGTGCTCTGCGCAGTGTGGACGGCATGAGGAGGGAGGAGGCTGGGAGGCATGTGTGCTCCTGGCGGAGAGCAAGGAGGGAGGTCAGTGTGGCTGGAGCAGCGGTCCCCAAACCCCAGCACAGCACGAAGCAGGGCTGCCTGCAGGGCTGTTACAGATAGATGGCAGGGCCCCACCCCAAGGTTCTGACTCAATAGATCTAGAAGGCGGCCCAAAAGGTTCATTTCTAATCATTCCCCAGCTGCTGCTGCTCTCAGACTGGAGACCAGACTTTGAGAAGCCCAGGACTGGAGCATAGACTGAGGAAAGTCTGGGCCATCTGGGAGGCTGCGCGCAGGCAGGGCTGTGAGGTCTGACGGAGTTTGTCCAGTTCTGCAGGCTGTGAGGAGCTCGTGTAGAGCCTTGCGCAGCAGGGAAGGGTCGAGAGGGAGCTGGTGCTTTGCCGAGATGGTCCTGAGAAGGAGAGAGGTGGAGGCAGGGTGGCCTTGGCTGTAGTAACCAGGCAGGAGGTGAAAAGGGCCAGCGACATCCCAGGGCATCTGTGGGGGTCTCACCTTGCAGCTGGGGAGAACCCTCCTTCTCCCCAGGAAGCTGAGGACCCAGGCCTTCCTCCCGCAGGTGGCCCCAATGTTTATTTTAAGTTAAGTTCTCCATCTGAACAATCACAGTGGATGATACAGATGCCCTGCCTGAGATGGCTCTGGGATGTCAGTGGGCTGGAGGGTTAGAAGTGATGGGAAGAAGATTCTGAAAGAAGAAATTGTGACACCCTCTGAACTCTATGGCTTTGGGCTTCAGTGGCGGTTCCAGGGAGGGGGACCCGTGGCGGCACTGCGGTGCCCTGGAGGGGGCTGCTGTCGTGACTCCATGGTCTGCTGTAGTGCACACTGCTGTAGACTACCTGCCCTGGAGACGGGTTTGTAAAGAATACATGGTGGTATCTTAGGCTCAGGCAGAGTTCACATTCTGGGTGCAGGGAG
>CAUYPO010023581.1:0-10673 GCA_963574435.1 Cheirogaleus major | reverse complement strand
ACATTCTTGAGGGGAGGAAGACATGCCAACAAATGTAACACAAAGTAGAAAGTGGCCACAGAGGCCGGGTGTGGTGGCTCATGCCTGTAATCCTAGCATTCTAGTGGGCCGAGGCGGGTGGATCGTTTGAGCTCAGGAGTTTGAGACCAGCCTGAGCAAGAGCAAAACCCCATCTCTACCAAAAATAGAAAAAATTAGCCAGGCATAGTGGTACATGCCTGTAGTCCCAGCTACTTGGGAGGCTGAGGCAGAAGGATCGCTTGAGCCCAGGAGTTTGAGATTGCTGTGAGCTAGGCCAATGCCATGGCACTCTAGCCAGGGCAACAGAGTGAGGCTCTGTCTCAAAAAAAAAAAAAGAAATTAAGAAAATTCACTTGTGGCACATGATTCAACATTAAGCCCAAGGACTAGGCACATCTATGAAATGAGAAGTGTTTCTCCATACACACAGGGCAAATATATCATGTGTAATATTAATGCATTTTTGCCGATATTAAAAGTTTAGTACACTCAGCAGGAGCAAGCTACCTTTGTTATCTGTGTGTCATTGGGATCCGAATCATACTGAAAATTAGTCATTAGTTTATAGTTTCTGAGAATGTGATCACTACATTGAAATACAATTTGTCTCATACACACATTTTCCTATCATCATGTGTAAAGTAAAAATCGGACTATGAAAATTTTAATTCCCATTCTTATTTCATTTTAGATTTTATGTTTACAATAAAAAGAGACGTCTTATCAACACACCTTACGTGGATAACTCCTATAAATGGGCTGGTGGTGGATTTCTGTCTACAGTGGGTGACCTTCTGAAATTTGGGAATGCAATGCTGTATGGTTACCAAGTTGGGCTGTTTAAGGACTCAAATGAAAATCTTTTACCTGGATACCTCAAACCAGAAACAATGGTTATGATTTGGACACCAGTCCCTAACACAGAGATGTCTTGGGATAAAGAGGGCAAATATGCAATGGCATGGGGTGTTGTGGAAAAGAAGCAAACTTATGGTTCTTGTAGGAAGCAACGGCATTATGTCTCGCATACTGGAGGTGCTGTGGGTGCCAGTAGTGTCCTGCTGGTCCTTCCTGAAGAACTGGATACAGAGGCTGTAAATAACAAGGTTCCTCCAAGAGGAATAATTGTTTCTATCATATGTAACATGCAATCT
The DNA here is from genome assembly GCA_963574435.1 of Cheirogaleus major. Classification (NCBI taxonomy): domain Eukaryota; kingdom Metazoa; phylum Chordata; class Mammalia; order Primates; family Cheirogaleidae; genus Cheirogaleus; species Cheirogaleus major. Next base: position 9,498 of record CAUYPO010023581.1, on the reverse strand, counting down.
GTTGGTCTCAATAGCACTGCTTTAAAAATTGCCCTTGAATTTGATAAAGACAGATCAGACTGATACCTTAATATCACAGGTGCAAAATGAACTATTTTGGCTTTTCAAAACATTAAAGTTCCAAAATACATGAGATTTTTAAGAACAAATTTGTAATAGAGGATAATTGAATGCAGAGAATTATGTACCTCTAATTGCTTAATTTTATAACTGTCTTTTATTGTAGAATTAATTCTTTATACTCAGGGAAGTATCCATGTTGTTTTTACTTTTTGCAAAAAGTGTTAACTCTTGAAATAAAATATTCTGATAAAAATATGTACTTTCTGAATGTGTAATATAGAGAAAATCTCATTCAACAGGAGCCTCCAAATACTATCCTTTTAGTATGACATGAGAATCAAGACTATGAGAAATGGTATGCTATCTGTTGCATCTTAAGAGAACAAACATTTATCATTTCACAGTTTCTGAGGCTCAGGAATCCAGGAGTAATATGGCTGGGTGGATCTGGCGCAGTCTCTACTGAGGTTGCAGACAAGGTGTGATAATCATCTAAATGACTCTCTGAGGCTGGAGGACATGCTTCCAAGATGATTACCTGCATGACTGGTGTCAAGTCAGTCCTCTGGCTGGTGGGTGGCAAGAGACCTCAGTTTGTCACCACATAGACCTCTCTTTGAGGCTGTTTGGGTATCTTAATGTTATGGCAGTTGGCTTTCCCAAGAGCAAGTGATGAGAGAGAGGAAGACAGAGCCAGGCGGAAGTTGCTCTGTTATAAGCTAGACTCAAGTCACATACCATCACATCTGCCATGTTCTGTGGGTCACATGGGACCTGACCAAGGTTGGAGGGATTACACAGATTGTGAATATCATCAGGATGTGAGGATCACTGGGGGTCACCTTAAAGGTTGGCTATCACAATCTGACCTCTGGTCCCCAATGATTTATGTCCTTTCCATATATAAAAATACACTTACCTCCTTCCAAGTCCTCCTGAAGTTTCATCCCATTATAGCATCCACTCAAAACTCAGTGTCTTAGCATCTAAATCAGGTCCAAGTGTGAATGAGTCTCCTTGGAGTTAGTTCCTTAAGTACAGCAACTCAAATACAGTTCCTCTTGATCTTAAGATCTGTGAACTTTAGACAAGTTATGTGTCCCTCACATGTGCAACATGCAGTAACACAACAGATATAGGATAATTGCTATTAAACCCTCCTGTTCAGAAAGGGGGAAAATGGAAGACATATAGGAGTCCATGGCAAATCTGAAATTCAATCAGACATAGGTTAGCAGCTCCTTGATTAGTACTCAAGGCTTAGAAATAATTCTTGGCTCCTGGCTATGGTCTCTGGGCTCTTGGTTCTCCTGAGATTCTTTTTTCATGAAAGAAAACCATGTGTTTCCAGCTGAGTGGCTTTCTCAGCCTGCTTTCTGCTTGTAGAAGTTTAGGGGTGCAAGGTCCAAAGGCCTTTTGTACTCTCTGTCCTTTCAGTCTAGGTTAGCAGTGTTTCTTCCAATATAATTTTTTTTAATATTATGGGTATCCTGTGAATCTTATTAGAATTTGTGCCATAGACTAAAGCCACACCCAAAAATCTCTTAAAATAAGCACCTCTCTGACTTGGAATTCTGCTGAGATAATTGTAGAAAACACTTAAGTTAATAATCTATTAGCTTATATATAGGCTCAATTGTTTAATTCTCTGAGGTACCATCTTGGTTCTTTTTGAAGTCTTAAGAAAGGATTTTATAGCCACATCCTCAATGTCATCTTTAGACCATGTGTTCCTGGAAGTGCCCTAGCCTTTATTTTTGTCTTGAAGCCATTTCTTAATTTTAGCATCATTTGCCATCTGGAGAGTCAGGAATTTTTTAAAACCATCAATTATCCATTCCTTTTTGTTTAATAATCCTTCCTTTAGCTTATCTCTGTCAGGCATGTTAGTATAAGCATCAAGAAGAATCCAGGAGGCACATTCAACAGTGTGTCTGGAAATCCCCTCAGCAAGATTACTCAGTTTATTATATACATTTTCTACTTTGTAAGTTATTTCAGGTGACAATGTTGCTAAACTTTCTGCCGCTACAAAACAAGAATCCCTTTTCCTCCCATCTCCAATCAAATTTCCCTTCCTTTATCATGTTTTTTTTGTTTGTTTGTTTTGGTTTGGTTTTTTTTGGTAGAGACAGGGTCTCATTCTATTGCCCAGGCTGGGATGCAGTGGTGTGATCATAGCTCACTGCAACCTCAAACTCCTGGGCTCAAGCAATCCTCCCCACTCAGCCTCCTGAGTAGCTGGGGCTGCAAGCATAAGCCGCCACGCCTGGCTAGATTTTTCTAATTTTCCCTAAGTCCACACTTGCAGCCTCCTCAAAGGCCATCATACTTCTAAGCCATTTATTCAAGGCTCTTTCGGTTTTCATTACTACACTCTTCAAAGTCCTCTCAGCTTCCACCCACTGCTCTGGTCCAAGTATGCACACACACATATACAATACAGATATAATTTACAGTTCACATACCATAAAATACACCCTTTAAAGAATATAATTCAGTGGTTTTTAGTATATTCACAAGATTTTGCACCTATTACCACTATTCAATTCAAGAACATTTTCACCTAGAGAAGAAACCACCTTATACTCATTAGCATTTGCTCCCAATTCCGCCCTCCTTCCAGCCCTCTACTTTCTCTTTGGATTTGCTTATTATGGACATTTAGTATAAATGATATCATACAATATGTGGACCTTTGTGTCTTGAACTTTTTCGTTTAGTATAGTGTGTATTGATTATCTATTGCTGCACAACAAATTACCCCAAAACTTATTATCTCACAGTTCCTGTGTTTCAGAAGTTTGGGAACACCTTAGCTGGGTGGTTCTAGCTCTGGGTTTCTCATGAGGTTGCAGACAAGATGTCAGCAGGGCCTCAGTCACCTGAAGGGGGCTGAAGTCATCGAATGGGGCTGAAGAATCTAATTCCAAGATGGCTCACCCATGTGGCTATAGCCAAGAGGGCTCTGTTACTTGCTAGCTTTTGGCAAGAGGTCTCAGTTTCTCACCACATGGGCCTCTCCGGGTCTGCTTGACTGTGCTATGGCTTCCCTCAGAGCAAGTGATTAAAGAGAACCAGGCAAAAGCCACAGTGTCTTTTATAATCTAGCCTCAGAAGTAATATGTCACCACTTATGCCAAATTTTGTCAGTCACAGAGACCCACCCTGATTCAATGTGGCAGAGGACTATGCAAAGGTATGGAGACTGGCTTCATGGCTTATTGTAATTTTAACATTTTGGGGAATTTTGTAACAGCCATAGATTATGTATACTGGAGATTACCAGTGTGCCATTGAATTCAGGAAAATTCAAAAAGAAATCAAAGTGTTTATAGAGTCTACTAAAAGAAGGGTTTTCTATAGTTCTGAGTCCTAAGTCTGTTTCTTCACTTTCCACTTTAATCTATAAAAGTAAATAGATGGATATCTCTGTTCAGTTGAAGTATAAAGAGAGCAGCTCCCTAAAACAGATCCATTTTACCTCCTTATATCTCTCTGGCTCTCCTGATCTATAGGTCTTATATTCATGTTTGTCAGATTTTTCAACCCATGCACTCTGATAAACGTAAAAGTGTCATGCCTCTCGTTAATGTTATTTGAAATTTTAAATAGGTGTTAAATTATTGTGAGTAAAATCAAAAATCAAATTGTTGGTAATTTTTTAAAAATGTTTTCGCTGTTAAAAGATACATCCTTTTAATTTAATCATGTGATAGCAATGTAAGCTTTTGAACCTTTGCACAGCGACCACAGAATGAAAGGCCCACTGCCTGGAGCCACAGAAGAGGTGGCATTTAAACTGGGAGAGAAGGATGAGGGAAGAACATTGTCAGGCCCCAGGGAGAGGCACAGTAGGGCTGAACTACAGGTGCGGGCAGATCCACAAAGTGTGAAGAGCCCTGTGAATTTAGTGACTGTATTTTATGAACAGGTGCTTGCTTCAGACTAGTTTTTAATCTTTTTTAGGGTTCTTGTTGAATCTCTGAGAAGAGCTGTGAACCTTCTCGTAAAATGAGCCAATATACAAATATCAAGGGGGCACAGACCCCCAATTAAGAATTTCTGTTTAGATATTTTTGCCATGATAACTTCTATTCTTTTCTCACTAATACTGTTAGAAACAGTATTAATAAATTCCCACATGTCCCAAAATGCTGTCTCTGGTGTGGCTGATCCTTAATAAAATATTAGAGGAAAGAAAAGAGACACAGGTCTCTTGTGTTTTTGTTATTTTTCTCTGAAATTTACAACATGTCAAGGTGATCATTGGCTACAAATGATTTGCTTTACTTTTCTTGTTTTAAATTGATCTCTTGTTTTGTGAAACTAAAAAAAAAATCCACACCTATAAAAATACATGACAGATAACCATATTCCCAATACCCAGAATTTAAAATGTTAACATTTAGTCAAATTTTCTTCATTAAAAAACAAATATAACAGATAAAGCTTAAGATTCCTTTAACTACCACCCCAAAGTCCCACTCCATTTGCCCAGCAAGCAAATGCTATCAGTAGTTGGTGTATATCCTGCCAGTTCATTTTTTAATATTTTCACAGCAGTATAATGTATCCCTATCTAACACATTGTATCAATTTGTACTATTTACATTTATACAAATAGTATCATAGTATACATGTTTTCTATGTTCTCTTAAATTTAACATTGTTTTTATGATCTAGTCAACTCGATACATATAAATCCAGTTTATTGTTAACTTTTATAAAATATTATGTTTATCACTACATCACATTGAACTATCAATTCTCTTATTGATGGATGTTTTTTACTATTATAGGCAATGCTGTAAGGAATATATTTTTCTTGGGTGGAACCATATAAAATTGCTGTTTTTATAGGTCAAAGTGCTTGAATATGGACAATTTTATATAGTTGAACCTAATTAACTCATTTGTATATCAACAGTTTAGCATCTGACTTTTAATTTTTGACTATACAATGGATGAAAATGGTATGTGATAGTGTTTTTATTTGCACTTACCTATTGTTAATGAAGTTAAACATATTTTCATGTGTTCATCAGCCATTTGGATTTCTTCTAAGTTTCCCACTTAGAATTTGTGCTCATCAGACCAGAGAACATAAAGCATTCCTTTAAGAATTGATTGTGGACATGTTCATGGATTAGGGAATAAATAAACTTAGTAAGTATTGGAGTTCTCCCAAAGTGTAGCAAATTCTTTAATGGCCACAATTTTCTCCCATTACATTATGCATGCAACTTTGCAGTGTGATTTTGCTGTTCTTTCCATCCAAAGGTGGAGCTGTTTCTCCACTCCCTTGAATCTCAGTTTGCAATGTGACTTGCTTTTTGACCCATAGAATGTGGTGGAAATGATACTGCATAAGCCCCAGCATTTAGATTTTAAGAGGCCATCAACTTGCATCTTTCACCCTCTGAGAACACTATCCCAAGACTGCCATGTAAGGAAGCCAGACTAGCTTACTGGAAGATGGGAGGCCACATGGAGGAGACTTGAGATGCCCCGGCCGACAGCTGGCACGAGCTGCCAGATGTGACTGAAGCCATCTTGGCCCTTCCAATCCAGTTGAGCCTCTAGCTAAAGGCAGCTGCATGAATGAACCTAGGTGAGACTAGCAGAATAACCAACCAACCCACATTATCATGAGAAATAATAAATCATTATTTTAAGCCCCTAAATTTGGGGGTGGCTTGTTTTGCAGCAATAGTTAACGTAACTCTGCTCCAGCATGGTAGTAAAGTGGGTAAACAATTTTAGGGGAAAAATAGAACTTGAAATTACTTAACTTTGAATACACAGGAGCCTTTTTTTCCTAAACACACACACACAAACTATTAACAGTGCACTTACTATGTGAAAGGCATTGGGCTAAGCACTTTTTATATGTTGTCTCATTTTATCTTCAACACAGCTCTATTAAGTAGAAATTATTGTCCTTATTTTTCCCCAAGGTCACAAGCCATTATCTAGAACTTGTTTCAAACCCACATATATCTGACATTAAAGCCTGTTTTAATCGTTATCCTGCCTCATAAAAAAAGCAACTCTAAAAATTTACCTATCCAATAAAAAGTCACATTTAGTGGCATGCAATTTTATTGATGCAGTGTTTGGGGAAAAAGTTTTAAGTCACGTAAAATGAATGAAAATAAATATATATTGGAATTTTAATTAGTAAATCTGGCTGCAAAGAAAGAAAAATACACAACTTTCAAATTAATACAAAGACAAGATAAAGGTGACATAGTAGAGTCATGCTCTTACATAACCCCTCTGTTCTAAATATATAGCATGATATATAACGCATGAAATGAGAAAATTAAGAAGACCTTCACAGACACAAAGCATTGAAAAGGGCTGAAGCTGAAGGTGCTGGGTTCTAGGTTCAGTAGCAGCTCCAATTTCTGTTCCTACAGAATAATTGAGACTAAAATTGCTTCCTTCCCTAAGAAAAACTTAAAATGTAGGCTTTTAACTAAATTTGACAGGACTATTCTCCCTAAGTTCTTTCTAAGGTGAGGTTTTGCTAGGCATGAAAATAACAGCAGACCTGGTACAGCAGGGAGGAAGTGAGTCAGAATACATAGAGTAGAAATAAGCAGAGGACTTATCAGTCACAGAGACCCACCCTGATTCAATGTGGCAGAGGACTATGCAAAGGTATGGAGACTGGCTTCATGGCTTATTGCAGTTTTAACATTTTGGGGAATTTTGTTGTAACAGCCATAGATTATGTATACTGGAGATTACCAGTGTGCCACTGAATTCAGGAAAATTCAAAAAGAAATCAAAGTGTTTATACAGTCTACTGAAAGATGGGTTTTCAATAGTTCTGAGTCCTAAATCTATTTCTTCACTTTCCACTTTAATCTATAAAAGAAAATAGATGGGCCAGGCGAGGTGGCTTATGCCTGTAATCCTAGCACTCTGGGAGGCTGAGGCGGGAGGATCGCTCAAGGTCAGGAGTTTGAAACCAGCCTGAGCAAGAGCGAGATCCCGTCTCTACCAAAAATAGAAAGAAATTTATTGGCCAACTAAAAATATATATAGAAAAAATTAGCCGGGCATGGTGGCGCATGCCTGTAGTCCCAGCTACTTGGGAGGCTGAGGCAGAAGGATTGCTTGAGCCCAGGAGTTTGAGGTTGCTGTGAGCTAGGCTGACACCATGGCACTCTAGCCCGGGCAACAGAGTGAGACTCTGTCTCGAAAAAAAAAGAAATAAGCAGAAAACTTGCCAGTCTGGCATTCCCTTTGAAATAAGATTCAAAGGCTATTTAAGTGTGGATCAATTGCAAACACCATGACTTGATATAATTCTTTCTGCCTAGAGTTGTGAAAATGTAGCTATAAGATCCTAAAGCGGTACAAGGTATGATCATTATTCTATAAAAGTTATCCTTTTTCTTTGTAAAATGTAATAATGCACTTGAATCCTTTAAGACAGACTGAAGGTTTTTTCCCATTCAAAAGTACAACACTTTGGGAAACCAAAGCAGGAGGATCACTTGAGGCCAGGATTTGGAGGCTGCAGTGCGCTATGATCATGCCACTGCACTCCAGCTATTAAAAAATAAATATATATATATATTTAAAAATTACAAAGACATAATTTCCAGAATCTATGGGGTAGAACTTTACAACTTTGTATTCTGTGGTAGGCAGAATAATGACTTTCTAAAGATGTACACACCCTAATCCCTAGCACCTATGACTATGTTATCTTACATAACAAAAGTGATCCATTTTGGACTTCTGACCTCCAGAACTACAAATGTGTGCTGTTTTAAGCCACTAAATTTGTGGCAACCTGTTACCGCAGCAATAGGAAACTATATCTCAACTACTGTTAGCCATACTTTTAATATGGAAATTTCTTTTTTAAAGAAAAAGCATATGAGAAGGAATTCTAGAAACAGCTTATTCTGGCTTCTTTCCATTCCCAAACTCCTTGGTAATCAGATATACAAATTAGAGTAACAATGATATATACTTGACAACAATCAAAATGGCAAAACATTTAGAGATTAACACTTATTAAGGGAAGAGACAGAGAAGGGGAAGAATATTTTCATATGTTGCTGGTGGAAAACAATCTGGCATCATCTGTTAAAATTAAAAACACCTTTCCAATCAGCAATTCCACTTCTGGAAATCCATCCCACAGAGATAAAAGGATGATTATTAAAGACATACTTAAATATATTTATGGCAGCATTGATTATAGTGGGAAAAAATAGAAACTAAGTACCTATCAATAGGATAATGATGAATAAACTATGGTATTTCCATACCATGGACTATTATGCACCATTAAAAAGAATTACAGGGCCAGGTGTGGTGGTGGCTCACGCCTGTAATCTCAGCACTTTGGGAGGCTGAGGTGGGAGAATTGCTTGAGCTCAGGAGTTTAAGACCAGCCTGGGTAACATAGTGAGACCCTGTCTCTACAAAAAATAAAAATAAATAAATAAAAAGAATTAGAGAATGAAGTTGGACCCCTGCCTCATACAATATGCAAAAATTAATTAAAAATGGATTAAGAACTAAAACTATAAAACTCTTGGAAGAAGAAAACATAGGCATAAATTTTCATGACCTTGGATTAGGCAATGGTTTCTTAGATAATGACACAAAAACTATAAGCAACAAAGGAAAAAATAGATACATTAGACTTCATAAAAATTAAATGTCTGTGTTTCAAAGGACAAAAGGTGAAAAGACAACCTATTGGATGGAAGAAAATATTTGCAAGTAAATATATAAAGGACTGGTGTCTAGAATATATAAAGAACTTTCACAACTCAACAATAAAAAGATAAACAACCCAATTAAAAATGGGCAAAGGATCTGAATAGACATTTCTCCAAAGAAGATATACAAATGGCCAATATACACATTAAAAGATGCCCAACATCATTAATCATTAGTGAAATACGAATCAAAGCCACAATGAGGTTTTGTGGTTTTGATATGATTTCCAACCATACTCTAGGATGGCTATAATCAAAAAGACAGAAAATACCAAGTTTTGGAGAGGATGTAGAGAAATCTGAACTCTTGTGCATTGCTTGGTAGCAATGTAAAATGGTGCAACAGGCAATTCCTCAAAAAGTTAAACATAGAATACTCTATGACCCAGCAATTCCACTCTTTGGTATACACCGAAGATAATTTGAAACATATGTCCACACAAAATGCTCATACCAGGATTATTCATAGTAGCTGAAAGGTGAAAACAATCCAAATGACCATCAAACAAAATGTTGTCATATATTCCTTTGTTTTTTTACACTCCAGGCTGGAGTGCAGTGGCTCTATCTATCATAGCTCACTGCAACCTCAAACTCCTGGGCTTAACCAATCCTCCCACCTCAGCCTCCCAAGTAGCTGAAACTGCAGGTGTGCACCACCACCATGCCTAGATAA
>CAUYPO010023580.1:0-16239 GCA_963574435.1 Cheirogaleus major | reverse complement strand
TGATTTTCTGACTATAAGAATAAAGTGACTGGGGCATTCGGCGCTGCAGTCTTGTACCGTCTTTATGTGTGTCAGTGTCTTTCTTTGTCTGTCTCTTTGTGTTATATGTCCATCCCCCATCCTGCAAAGGGGCCACGTCATACTGCTTTTAAAACCACATATTCAACTTTCAAAGGATTATTTTTCCTAATTAAGGAAAAAAATCTAACCTAAAAATCAGACCTCAAAAACAATAAAACCTAATCAAAAATGAAAAAAAAAGGATATAACCATAGGGTTAGAAAATTTTTAAAAATTAAACAAGGATAGATGATGTCTTACAGGATCTTCTTTTTGTTTCATTTTTAGACATAATGACATTCTGGGAAAAAAGGGAAGGGAAGGGTAGAATACAGAAAGATCCCAAATTAGGTGTCCTAGACTTCTTAAAATTAGAAATACAGGTGAGACAGGTGTCATAGGGTAAAATTTGAGTGATTTTAATAAAAGGAACTTATGCATGATGAGAATATTCAATGGGAAATTTGAGAAATTCCAGCAATTGAAACCAGGTACTGTATTTATTTTATAAACAGCCGCTTCTTTTCCTCCACCCTGATTTGCTCTCTGTGCTCCCACCCACACTGCACTGCATTCCTCTTGCTGTAAGAACACTTCTTAAGAAAATTATAAAAAAAGAAAAACAAAAATAAAAAAAAAAGGCAAACAAGAAAACTCCAGTATTTATTACTGGGACTTGTTTTCCAAATGTAAAATGAAGAATTTTGAGAACTCAAGTATCACCAAGAGTTTAAAATACTTAAGAACAGCAGCTGCCATTGATGACTTCTGCAGCAATGCTAGCAAGCAACTGCTTTAATATCAGAATCCAAACTTCGCAGTTAATTTACCAATCCCCTAGGTAGATGAAACCATCCGTGGGTGCCTCCCATCTGTTCCAAGAGGTCCCTATGTTTGTCATTTCTTAGATGGGTGCACACCATCCAACTGTGACACAAACTCAAATCAGCTGTCAGATAGCTGTGAAGGCAAAGGCATAGGAAAGTAATTTCAACTTTGAAAATATTCTTGTTCATAAAAATGTCATATTTAAGCCTTTTATTACTAAATAGTATAGTTTATCATTTACTTTATATAAACTCCTTTAAATAACAGGTCGTATGCTGTGATTATTGTAGTCTATATTTAGAGAAAGCCTTTGATTATTTTGGCCCAAAGCTAACCCTGTGGTTTACTAAATTTCATCAGGCTGCACAAAATAAGACAACAGCCAGAAATAGAACAGGTTTCTTTCCTTTATATCTAATTAGAAACCTCAATTTTGCAAGCGATATTAGTGTTTTCTTATTTACCAAGGACAAATAAATAATTTCAGTAAAAAAAATATAGATTTACAATAAAATATGGAATCAGAGAGATGAAACTTAGCTTCATTTGAGAACACCTTTAAGAAAGAGAATGCCTAAAATAATAGATCAACAATGTTGTTATTCTGTCTTTGAAGATTCTTAAAAACTCTACCTATCCTTAAAGATCCAGATAAATATATCTTTACTCTTTAACATTTCATTAATTATGCCTAGCAATGTTAACTTCTCCATTTAGTATTATTATCAATATTACCCCCTCGTAATCATTTGTTTTCTGCTTCTATTTAATTACATGCTATCTTGCATAACTGTATTTGAGTGGGATTTTTATCTTTCCAATTGCATTGCATAATCTGTTCATAAAAGCACTATTGTTCAGATCTTAAACTGAAATATTTTGTATTATACAATCATATCCATCCTTAAAGGTCCAGATAAATATATTTTTACTCTTTAACGTTTCATTAATTATCTCTAGCAATGCTAACTTCCCCACTTACTATTATTATCAATATTATGCCCCATAATAGTTTATTGTCTGTGGAAAACTGATTTTATTTATTTATTTATTTGAGTGAATTTTTATGTTCCCAAAACATTGCATAATCTGGTCATAAAACACTGTTGTTCAGTCGTTAAACATAAATATTTTGTATCATACACTCTTAGGTTTCAACTATGGCTGCATACTTACTTTCTATATCACTTTCCATTATCCTCTGTTGGCTTTAGTCTTCTCACTTGAAACTACTATAGTTAATAATATATATATCTCAAAGTACAGTGAATATTGAATCAAAGAATATAAAGCACTCATTGCAGTGATTTATTTATTTATTTTTTCCTTTTTTTTAATTTCGGCATAATATGGGGGTACAAATGTTAAGGTTACATACATTGCTGTTGCCTTCCCTCCCCCTTTGAGTTAGAGCTTCAAGTGTGTGCATCCCCCCAACAATGCACATTGCATTTATGATGTATATATATAAACCCATCCTCTCTCCCCCCACCTGCCCGACACCCGAGAAAGGTTTTTTTTTAACATTTTGGTTTAATTTTATAACTTCGCCTTTACCTAGCAAGGGTTAGAGGTATACCCTTCCTCTCCACACTGTTTGCCACATCCCTCAGATGTGGGTCTATCCCCCCACCCCCCAAATCTCCGGTGAACACCACCACCCTTTGAGCACCATATAGATATAGAATCAGTCAGTACCAATGTGACGTCCAGTACACGTGGACCCAAATTTTCTGATCTTGTGTCGCCTCACTTTGGATAATGGGCTTAAGCTCAGTATATAATATAAGCGGTGCTAGCTCACTGTCGTTTCTTAGAATTGAGTAATATTCCATTGTAAACATATAACAAATTTTAATAATCCAGTCATGAATTGACGGGCACTTGGGTTGTTTCCACTTCCTTGCAATAGTGAATTGTGCTGCCATAAACATCTGACATTGGCCTAGGCAAAGAATTTTTGAAGGAGACCCCCAAAGCAATCACCGCAGCAACAAAAATAAACAAATGGGGTCTGATCAAACTAAAAAGCTTCTGCTCAGCCAAGGAAACTATCACTAGAGCAAATAGACAACCTACAGAATGGTAGAAAATATTTGCTCTCTACACTTCTGATAAAGGTCTGATAACAAGAATCTATCTAGAACTCAAAAGATTTAACAAGAAAAAATCAAACAACTCCATCAAGAAATGGGCAACAGAAATGAACAGAAACTTTTCCAAAGAAGACAGAATAATGGCCAGCAAACATATAAAAAATGCTCAACATCTCTAATCATTAGAGAAATGCAAATCAAAACCACAATGAGATATCACCTAACCCCAGTGAGATTGGCCTGTATCAAGAAATCCCAAACAACAAATGCTGGCGAGGATGTGGAGAGACACGAACACTCTTACACTGCTGGTGGGACTGCAAATTAGTGCAACCTTTGTGGAAAAGAATTTGGAGATACCTCAAAGAGCTGAAAATAGAAATACCATTTGACCCAGCAATAGCATTATTGGGCATCTACCCAAAAAAGCATAAGACATTCTATTATAAAGACATCTGCAGTGATTTATTTTTATTTATTTATTTATTTATTTATTTTATTTATTTATTTATTTATTTATTTCGAGACAGAGTCTCACTCTGTTGCCCGGGCTAGAGTGCCGTGGCATCAGCCTAGCTCACAACAACCTCAAACTCCTGGGCTCAAGAGATCCTCGTGCCTCAGCCTCCCGAGTAGCTGGGACTACAGGCATGCACCACCATGCCCAACTAATTTTTTCTGTATATTTTTAGTTGTCCAGCTAATTTCTTTCTATTTTTAGTAGAGACAGGGTCTCGCTCTTGCTCAGGCTGGTCTTGAACTCCTGAGCTCAAATGATCCTTCCGCCTTGGCCTCCCAGAGTGCTGGGATTACAGGAGTGAGCCACCACACCCGGCCCATATTGCAGTGTTTTAAACACAATAAATAGCTACTCAATTAAAAATAGCTACTACTGTGTGGGTGATATCAAGCAACCTTTGGCCTGAGACCCTATTCAACACTCGTCACAATGCATAATTTGACACATTTCAGTAATTCCTGTCTGAAAATACTCAAAATAATGCCAAAGAAACTAATAATCTAAAATGGTGTCAACAACCCTTATTTCAGTGATCCAACATGGAGACTAAGAGACACCAAATTGCTCTTGAAGTTCCACTGTATGTGATACCACAGATGACACACTGGCAAAGTGAGCTGTCAGAGCTTCCCACACTTCCCAGTGGGAAATAGCTGTTATTTATATAGGCCTCTGCGTCCAGAATTTCTCTGATACACTGTCTTCCCTCTGTCAGGACTTTGGCAGATGTCTATTCTGCTGTATTTCCCAGCTGATAGTTTTTCTTGCTCACCCTTTCAAAGTGCATCATGTTGGAGAGGAAAAGGTAAGCATGTAAGAAAGAAAAATATGTTTCTTTATATCATCCCTGTCACATCAATTTCTATTAGAAAACACACACACATGTATATATATGTGTGTGTGTGTATATATATACTTTCTCCCTTTTCTTTGCATAGTTCAGTTGTTTGGTTCTCTAAGACTAGAGTATCTTTCTGGTGTCCCTTCTTCCACAGTTCCTGTTCTCATGCAAGCCCCACTAACATTGTTGCCTCCTCTTGTCCTCAGAACACAAATCAATTGCATTTTTATATACCAATAACAGTCAAGCTGAGAGTCACATCAAGGACATAATACTATTCACAATAGCTACAAAGAAAATAAAATACCAAGGAATAGACTTAACAAAGGAGGGGAAATATCTCTAAAAGGACAACTATAAATCACTAATGAAAGAAATTGTAGACGATACAAACAGAAAAATATCCCTTGCTCATGGATTGACAGAATCGACATCATTAAAATGTGTATACTGCCCAAAACAATTTACAGATGCAACACAGATGTTACACTGAGTAACATTATTTTCATGTAACATGTATACTGTATTATACGTAAAGGCATGCTTTTCTCTTGTCTGTGGTAAATTTTCAGATCAGTAAAGAAAACAGCAAATAATGTATTCAAGATTCTCTTCTCTAAATCTTAAGTAAGTATGAGTGAAAACCATACACCAAACACATAAAATATTCTATGTCATCATTCTCTTTTTCATGCCCTTGATTTGACAGTCTCTAACAATAATCCTGAATTAACTGGTGAGTTTTAACTGGTAAGTTTTATGTGTTTGATTACTTTTATCTATATTTAACACTAGCCTGTTGACATCATTCACTTTAAAGAGTCTTAGGCTGGAGAATATTTACCAGTATATCATGGATTTCCATATTTAGTTTTTATACTTTTTCACTATACACAATAAATTAGGTGCATTGTTTTATTCACACATGACTGCATTACAATTCAAAGACCTTGGTAGCACTCTAGAATTACAATGAAATCATCATGAGGACCCGGTATTCATTGTCTTATTTCTCTAAACTGTCACTAAACCATGCCAAGTAGAGGGGAGCATACACATAAATGCATACATTAAATATAAACTTATTTCATATTAACTCTGTAGGTGTGTGGAACAAATGGTGAACTAGAATTTAAGACTGAGAGTTTAAAAGAACAAATCCACAGCTAACATCATACTAAATGGGGAGAAGCTGAAAGTTTTTCCTCTAAGAACTGGAACAAGACAAAGATGCCTACTCTCAGCACTCTTCAACATAGTACTGGGAATTCTAGACAGAGCAATTAGGCAAGAGAAAGAAATAAAAAGCACCCAAATTGGAAAGGAAGAAGTCAAATTGCATATAGCCATATTCCATATATCATGAGAGAAGCCTCTTATATAGAGAGAGAAACCTAAAGACTCAACTAGAAACTCTTAGAACTATTAAATTAATTCAGTAAAAATGTAGGATACAAAATCAATATGTGAAAATCTGTGGCATTTCTATATGCAAACAACACACTAGCTGAAAAAGATATCAGGAAAATATTCCCACATATGATACCTAGAAAAAAAATACCTAGGAATAAATTTAACTAAGGAGATGAAAGACCTCTACAGGAGAAACTGCAAAACACTGAAGAAAGAAATTGCAGAGGATACAAACAAATGGAAAAACATCTCACGTTCACAGATCAGAAAAATTAATATTGTTAAAATGACCATACTACACAAAGCAATCTACAGATTCAATACAATCCCTATTGACGTACCAGTGCCCTTCTGTACAGGAACAGAAAAAAAAATTAAATTTGGGCAGAACCACAAAAGAACCTGAATAGCCAAAGAAATATTGATCAAAACACCAAAAACCAAGACAAACAAAGCAAAAATCTGGAGACATCACACTACCTGACCTCAAAATATACTATAAAACTATAGTAACCAAAACAGCATGATAAAGGCATAAAAATAGACAGATAGACCAATGGAAGAAAATATGGAACCAATAAATCTATATATCTGTTGCCAACTGATTTTTACAAACACACCAAGAACATCCATGGGGGAAAGGACAGTCTCTTCAATAAATGTGCTGGGAAAACTGGACAACTACATGCAGAAGAATGAAACTAGACCCTCACCTCTTCCTCTCTATAAAAATCAACTCCAAATTGACCAAAATTCCTAAATGTAAGGCCAGAATCGATAAAACTACTAAAATAGAGCATAGGGGAAACACTTCACAACATTAGTCTCGGAAAAGATTTTATTGAGACGACCTCAAAATCATAGATAACAAAAGCAAAAATAAATGGCATCATATCAAACTAAAAATCTACACAACAAAGGAAACAATCAACAGAGTAAAACTACAACTTATAGAATGGGAGAAAATATTTGCAAACAATCCATCCACCAGGGGATTAATACCCAGAATACACAAGGAACTTCAATATCCCAACAGTAAAAAAGCAAACAATAAACTTAAAAAATGGGCAAATAATCTGAATAGACATTTAACAAAAGAAGACATAAATCGCCAGCATATACCTGAAAAAATTCTCAACGTCAATAATCATCAGGGCTATGCAAATTCAAACCTCGTTGATGTATTGTCTCACCTCAGTTATGAAAAAGGAAAAAATGAATGGTGGAAATTATATGGAGAAAGGAGAGTGCTCATACATTTGGTGGAAAGATGAAGTAATACAGCCACTATGGAGATCAACATGGAAGTTCCTCAGAAAAATACAAATAGAACTACCATATGATCCA
Organism: Cheirogaleus major; assembly: GCA_963574435.1. NCBI lineage: Eukaryota > Metazoa > Chordata > Mammalia > Primates > Cheirogaleidae > Cheirogaleus > Cheirogaleus major. The sequence goes on along the minus strand of CAUYPO010023580.1, from coordinate 9,134 downwards.
ACTCTGTTGCCCGGGCTAGAGTGCCGTGGCGTCAGCCTCGCTCACAGCAACCTCAAACTCTTGGGCTCAAGCAATCCTCCTGCCTCAGCCTCCTGAGTAGCTGGGATTACAGGCATGCGCCACCATGCCCGGCTAATTTTTTGTTTCTATTTTTGTAGATACGGGGTCTTGCTCTTGCTCAGGCTGGTCTCGAACTACTGAACTCAAGCATTCTACCCGTCTCAGCCTCCCAGAGTGCTAGGATTACAGGTGTGAGCCATCACGCCCAGCTAAAATCAGTGTATTGAAAGAATATCTGCATCTCCATGTTTATTGCTGCACTATTTACAATAGCCAAGATATGGAACTACTCTAGGTGTTCGATAACAGATGAATGGTTAAGGAAAATGTGATATACATACATACATATATATATAAATACATATACATATATATATATGCACGATGGACTACTATTCAGCCATAAAAAATTATGAAATCCTGTCATTCATGGCAACATGGATGGAATTGGAATACATTATGTTAAATGAAATATGGCAGGAACAGAAAGTTAAACACCACGTGTTCTCCCTCATGTGGAAGCTATAAAGTTGATCTCATAGAAAGAGAAAGTAAAACGAAAACAGAGGATACCAGAGGCTGGTAGTGTAGGGGGTTGGGGGGCCAGGGAGAGATTTGTTAAAGGATACAAAATTACAACTAGATAAGAAGAATAAGTTCTAGTGCTCTACACCACGGTAGCATGACTATAGTTAACCATAATATATTATATAGTTTTAAATAGCTAGAAGGAGGATATTAAATGTTCACAACACAAAAAAATGATAAATGTTTGAGATGATGGATATGATAATTACATTGGCCTGATCACTGTACATTAATTATATGTATCAAAACATCACTATATACTTCAAAAATATGTGTAATTATATGTTAACTTTTAAAAATTAAATTAATTTTTAAAAAGAAAACTGAAAAAATAAAAATATTTATAGGCAAACTTTTCAATATTATATTAATACTTTGTAAGTAGAATGTACACAGTAATAATTTTTTAAAAAATATTTTATGTTTTCTAAAAAAACTGAATGACATGAGACACTTAGATTACCATTTTTCAGTACCTCTTCTACAAAGATCTCTGGCACTGCTGGAAATTAAAAAGTGTGATAATTCTTTTACAATTATTATTGTTTAAAATGCAAAAATTAGGAATGTTAATAATTTTGGTAAAATCAGCAGGATAATTGCTTTAACTTATAAATTTTAAGAAGGGGGAAATGGTACTTTAAAATTAATGCTGGGGTACACCTCATTCTTCCATACCAGAAAAATCAGGAATTGCTTAGAGAGTTGAGTGACAGCAGCTAAAGTATATTTTGGTTTTCTATGCAGATATCCAATTGCTCCAAAGATCTTCCTGGGAGTTAACATTTCCATAGATCATCCTCAGAAGTGTCAGCTCACTTTCATTCTTCCAATAAGTTATACAGATTTACCTGCTGCAATTGTTACCACTATTTTTAACATTTTCAAACCTGTATTTGTGTTAGTGTTATAGTTTTTGAGGTCTGGATTCCTGTTATTTTCAAATTTTAGAAAAATATAACTCAATTTTATGCATAAGAATAAACATATATGCTAAACCACTTATATGATAGAAAAAAATGAGTTAAATTATTATGTTTGTCGATTTAACTAAAGCAATTAATGTAATTGCCAGTACCCCTAGAATAGCCATGGTTTAAAAGGTTATAGAAAACCTAATTATTAGGAACCACCTAGTGGCTGAAGGAAAAATAGTATAACTTACAACTAATGTAAAACTTTGGGTCATGCATGTAAATGTAAGATACATAACTCTAGATAAATCATACCTGGATTCATTGACTAAAGCAAATTTCAACACACCTCAGTTTGTAGATTATCTTAATAAGGATTTTAAAAAATGAAACATTTTTATCTGGCACTATGTAAGATTGAGAGAACATAATATTGGAAATAAATGCCATTTCAAGTCAAATACATTTCCAAATAAAACTTGTGAATAAAACTCACTGTGCTGATAGGGTGAAAATACCTTTCTTGATATCTTTGGAACATTGTCATTCATTGCTGAACTGGATTCTATTATTCTTAAGTGTTGCTTCTTAAACATATAGACATCATTCTCCTTCATTCATATTGCTTTAGAAAATGGCCAAAGCCTAGAATTTGTATACATCCTCAAATTGCATTTTCCTTTTTTCTAATGAAAATTGATGAATGAAAAGTGTCAATATTTTCCTTTATCTGGAGATACTCTTGTCATTCACCATTTGGCAATAACTAATCTGTGAAATATGCCTTGGAAATTATAATTAGGTGAGCATGATATAACCAGGCTTAGGATTTTCTGGTGCCAGAAAATAATTTAAATACATATTTAAAAATGAATAACAAAGCTTATGAAATTCAGTAGTATTTATATCATTGGATTTTTAAAAAAATTCCTACATCTTTATTACCACTTTCAGATAATCCATTTTTAGTGCAGAAATAAAAAATGAAAATGTAGCTGGGTATTATCACTCTTAAATATCTTGGTCATAAATGCTACGTCAGAGCATTCTGAAGAAGTGACAAGCAGATCATGTGCAAGAAGCACAAGGGGTGTCCAGAACGTATCCAGCCATTGTTAATATGATGAGACTGGTTACACGGCTGGGTGACTAGAGACAGGTAACTTTCTTTAGGTTATTCTTCAAATAGTCAACACAAGGTATCCAGTCTTATTTAGACATGTGAATCCTTTCAAGAAGGATATCACTGAAAGAGGGCTGAAACTATGCATGAAATATCTGAGGAATGATAATTACAACTAACGATCTCTTCATTGGAAAATACAGAGATCTATTGAAAAAAACCTTTTCACATAATGCATGATTCTTGGAAGATTTAACTTTTCTTTCACTTCATTGGAAAGAGAAAATATAACTTTTAGTCCTGCTAAAGGACTAAAGGATTGTGATTGAGTCTCATTAGCTGATAATATATGTTAATGAGAAACTTATATAAATGTGAACGTGATAGCGAACAACATGATAATTGATGGTAATTAAATTTTGCCTGCACCTATTCACCCCTTTCTAGTAAGATGATTATGCCTCTTATCCTTTGTCATATGAATCCTCGGAGGTGAAGTATATTTACTGTCCATTGGCAGTGTCATTCATGGACTAATTATACTTGAGTGGAAGTTCCAGGCTTACAACAAAAGAATTTTAATTCTACTATGTGTGGATGATATAAAGAAGACAAAGTCCCTTCAAACTGGAAATTCTGAAACTTTCCATCTAAAATTGAAGAAAATGAATTGATGAATCGTTTTATATCATCTACTGTTATCATTTTAGCACAAAGATGAAGGTGATGTCAAAATCTACATTAATTATCTACAGTGTTTTAAAATTATTTTAGATGTTATTTTATTTGAATTTCCCTAATTATCCAAAATCTAATTCAATTATTTCCTTATTTCAAATTATCTTCTGCCTATATTTTATATGAATTAATGACTTCATTAGACTAAGCTTGTTAAAGAAACAGTTAGTACTATGTCCAAAAGAAAGGTTCTTAATCTTAGAGAGGTTACCTCTTAGCAAGGCGCCCTCAGCAGCTTCATCTGCTATATTCCCTTGGTTGGATCTCTGTCCCCAGTAGTTGATAAATCTGTCCCATACACTGCAGCTTTCATTTCACTGCCTACTTTTATGATTTTATTATATTTTAATATTTATTTTATTAGACTTTTTATGACTCTCTTATCGTAGTCATTATTATGTATAATTCCATTTGCAGACTCTCAGGATTCATTTTCCTAAAACTAAAACCTATATGCATCTACTAACATAGGGTAATGGCCAAACATATGCTATAATCAGGACTTAACAACATTTATGCCTCAAATTATTATAATTTTGATGAAATACGTTAGGAAGACACCAGAAAATAAGCAAAAATACAAGTTCCCTTAATATAGTGAGGTTAATAAATTAAAACAATAATAACAGTTAACATTTATGTAGTGCTTACACTTTTTGAGACACTGCTTTAATCATTTTTAATGATTAATATATTTAAACAAAAGTAACTATGAAAGTACACATTATTATTAGTGGTAGTGACTGTGATAGTAGTTGTAGCATTTGCATTTTACAGAGAATAAAATATTGGTAAGGAATGCCATTAATCTGAGTAAATGGTAACATAGTTTAGTAGACACATGTATTTTTTGTTTCTGTGGAGGTTCAAGTTCCCCTGTCCTAAATTCCATTGGAAACATGCACATACTTTTTGGAGTGAGAATTCCATCAGGTATTTATAAGAAATTTGTGTCTTTCTCAAAGTGTTAGAGAAGAGGTGACTTTGTTCACCTGTGACTATTGTAAAAGGCTTTTGGGGATTTTCACTACTTGTCTGGTGGAAATGTACAAGTCATAATCAATTGACATGATTGTCTATCACAAGTATATCTTGCCCTGGGAGTATTCACATCTACCATCCTCCCTAACATGAAAAATTGTCCAAGTCAGTCCAGCATAGTCTAAAGCAAAGACTGCAGGCTGGTGTTGTAGGTCATCTCCAAGCATCAGTGCGGTATGACATTTGCAAACCAGGAACTATTTCAGGCCTGCCTTATGTCCCTATATACACAAAACTGAAGTCCTGCCATCCTATAACCATTGTCTACTCTATTGGACTTGTCACACAGGTTTCCTCATAGTCACAAACTTTTTCTGCAAATGCAGAATGATCATATTACACACTTGAATTTCTTCTTGCTCTCCATGTGGAGTTGTTTACTCTTGCCTCCTTAGGAGAGACCTAATTATCTTAAGGATATAGCATGTCCATAATTAGTCAGACAATTCCCTCTTTGCCTTCCGTAGAACTTTTTCAAAAAAATTAATCACATCCTTTAACACAGTGGATTGTAATTATTTCTTCAAGTGTCTTTCTTAACAACTGCAACAGGATCTCTTCAAGGCAAAAGTCATTTCTAGTTGATCTTAGTACTCTTGGTTCTTATTACAATTCCTGGCATATTATAATTGTTCACTAAATGTTTGGCTAGTCATTTTATTAAAGGATTATGTATTTAAATATCAATAAAATTCTGATAGAAATTCAATTATCACGAGGCAGTTTATGATTCCATGATGCCATATATTTTGGTGAAAGTTTGGAGGTTTTGGTTTTTATTTTTTATATAAAATATATTGCTCCTATTTAATTTTCAGCATACTAATGAGAATTAGACAAAAGAATACTAAATTATTTTAAAATTATTTTTATAGTGTAATAAAATACAATGCCTTGAAAATTCAGTATATATAACTACTTTAGCATTTCTTGTTCTGTTGAAATTTGGTTGCATTGTTAAAATGTCTTTTAATTAAAATATCTTTTAATTAAACAATTAGATATGATCTCAATCAAATTGACTACAGATGCAGTATCTCCCATGCTGACATCATAAAGTTTTACTGTGTAAATATACTTGGGAAATTTAAAACTTTTTAAACATATTCTATCATGAACCTATGGAAGTGTCAGATAACAAAGTTTATTAGGAATATTTTTCTGTTTATTTGAATCAATCCCTTCTCCTGATTTATTACCCAGAATTATTAGTCTGACTTGTTACCCTTTATAATGCTTTCTATAGCATCAGAAAGAATCATTCTGATCAAGGTTTAGTTCTTTAATATTCTACAACTGCCTGACCTAAAAAGAGATAGAATACAATTCAACGGCATTTGTTGGAGCACTGAAGTCACCCTAAAAGACGTGGCAGAGGTTCCAAAAGGGAGTCCCAAACCTTCTTGAGAAGGAGACAGGTGTGATTCCAAAGAAAGCAGTACTACACATGAGGGTAACCAGTCCAAAGCATTTATTAGGGGAACTTAGAGCCGTGCAGCATATTTGCCAAATAGACAATGAGAGAAAGGAGTGTTCTATGCAGGTATGTCTGCAAGAGGGTCTCAGGGTGTGTGGGATTTTTATGAGAGTTTAAGGAATTTGATTCAAGGCTGTGGCTAGTTTCTTTCAGTGTTTTAGTTAACAACCTAAACACCTCTGTCAGTGCCTGGGAAAGGTGAAGGGCCAGGCTTGGGTTCAAGCTTGCCGGGATAATCGTGCAGCTCTCTGGGTCACGGAGTAATGGAGGCACCCCGTGCTCCTCCATCAAGACAAGAGGAAAAGCAGGGAGACACAAGGCAGCCTACAAATGAATAAGAACCTGGTCCAGGCATAGCACAAATTGTATTCAAATGCTTTGTCAACAGACTCTTTTGAAAGATACTTTTTTGTTCTCTATTTGTAAAACTGATACCTTTCCTAGTGTTGTTTTGAGGATTAACAATAGTAGTTAATGTTAATTGAGAACTTATATTATGTCATTTAATTTAATTTTAGCAATAATCCTATGGAGTTGGCAATATAATTATTCTTATTTTACAGATGAGAAATTGGAGGTTTCTCAAGGTTTAAGCAATAGGCCTAAGGTCGTACAGCTAATAAAGAGTGGCCGTCAGAGGAATCTGGGGCACTTGAGCCTAACTCAATTTAAAAATTGATCAAAATTATTAGTAAGAATTACAAAATAAAATTTATAATTGTTATTGTTACTACTGAAACTATTTAAATTGATTAAACACAATAAGACAAAATAATAAAAGATCTTTCTTCTTCTCCCACCACTTTGCTCTATTGGATCCTCCTTCTTGCCTTTGACAGAATCTTGGGATAATGGCGCTTCATCACTTTATAGGTGTTAGAAGTACAGTTTCTTCATGGGAGCTGGAGTTGCCTGCGGGGATGACCTCCACCCCGCTGTGTCCGGTTCTGCTCCCTGTGCCACAGCAGGGCTGCTGGTGGCTGCACCAGTAGATACTGCCACAGCCTGGTGCCCTTCTCAAAAGCCCATTGCTGCTGAACACACTCTAGAGGCCAGAGTCTCCTCCCTTGAGCAAGCACCAAGAGCTTTCAAAGTCATATGGAAACACATATGCCAAACGCAACTCCAGATGTTCTCCATGAAGTCAACCATAAAGTTTTACCTTAGGGTTATACAATTTGCAGCTGATATAGAGTATATAGAGTTCAGTATTGTTTAGACTGTCTTCAACTGGCAATGATGTTGGAAAACAGCTAGATGTAAGATGACGATAATAGCAAGGTGGCATATTTGCTGTCCAAATTCCATCAGCATATGGACGTATCGAGTGTCTGTGCTCGAACTTGGTCAGCTTGAGCTTGAAGGCAAGTCTCAGACTCACACATAGTACTTGCAGCCTATGGAGATCCCAGTGCTTGTCCTTGGATGGGTGGTCCCAAGTGACTTTGACTTTTGGTCATTGAAACAGGTGGCACTGGCGTTCTCATTCCCAAAGTCCTAAAATCTGCTATTTGGCCAGATATGGGGCAGTCGTTTTATTAAACTCTTTATTCACTCTTCTTGCGATGATATTATCAAGACTACATATGAACTTGAAGGCAAACAACCTGTAGTTTCTTTAGGGTTTGGCACCAAGTAAAATATTACAGATGTGTAAAATGCTGCCCCGATGCCAAACTGATAAAGATGACATCCTTGTAGTTTAAGAAGAAGAGGTCCAACAGATTCAATTTACTGGGTCATTATCATTTGTCACAATATATAACATATCAGACCAAAACATTTACTATGCAAACTAGAAAACTAACCTAAGCAGTTGTCGATGAATATGCATTTTGTTGTGACTGTTGTGATGAAAGAAGCAGATCAGAATTTTCAAAGAGAAAATTTCTGAGTTCCAGTAGCCAGTGGAATTTCAATAAGCTTCTCTGGCTATGTCACTCTGGCCACATTAATCAAAGATCCGCTGGTTAGACCGCAGTAGCCGTGTCTGAGACTGACAAGAAATATACAATAACTCCTTACTCTTTACCAGAGTAAAAGTTCTACCTCATTATCAAGAAAGTCGCTTTAAGACCTTTACCTCTATTCTTGTGTAATTCTTGCATGAATGAAAGTATAAAGCAAAAGAACCCTTAAATTATAAATTTGAATTTATTTTTAATTGTTGGGGGATTTGAGATAAATGTGTTGATTACTATTTACTTGTTTGTTGATTCCTAATGTGTTTTGTTTTCAAATTATAAGTTCCTTAAGCACATTTAAGTTGTAAAAAACCTTAACGTGAAGTTCAAATCAAATCTTTTTTCAAGAAAAGTTATTAGCGATTTTCTGCCACATCAGCAGATCTGTAGTGATCTGCCTGATCACCACCATAGTTGCACATGTCAGGGAAGAGCTGTGATGCACAAGCAGCTTTTATTACGCATGATGTCATTAGTGTTCTGCGTGTTGAAAACTCAGAATGTCTAAAGCTATTCCATATTTGTTTGAAATTTTTGACCAACGAAGGTAATACTTTTTTCCATTCAAGTTAAAAAAAACAACACTGATATAATGCAAATATACAATCTCATATTTGGGGGTACGCTAACTTGAGGAAAGTCGTTTGATCAATGTCTAGCTTTTTTTTAAAGTCTAGTATAAATTAAATTTTAAACCCACATACAGATTGAAGTGTCTACTCGATCCCTCCTTATGTCAGGCCTGACAAGAGTGTGGGAAGGAGCTCTGGGTACGTGGGCGCTGTCTGCACACTTGCGCCGCTTCACTCTGCCTGCTCTGCCTCTCTCTCGACTGCTACTTTGCTCCTCCCAGACTCCTAGGGAAGAGAAAATTGCCGCTTGCTCAATAATGTGGCCAAACTGATAGTATGTTAGCTCCAATTACTGCTCTCCTCTTTTTCTTTCTTTTCTTTCTTTCTCTTTCTTTTCTTCTTTCTTTCTTTCTTTTCTTTCTTCTTTCTTTCTTTTTTCTTCTTTCTTTTCTTTCTTTCTTTTTCGTTCCTTTCTTTCCTTCTCTTCTTTCTTTCTTTCCTTCTTTCTTTCTTTCTTTTCTTTCCTTCTCTCTTTTCCTTCCTTTCCTTCCTTCCTTTCTCTTTCTTTTCTTTCTTTTTTCTTTTTCTTTTTTGAGAAAGTGTCTCACTCTGTCACCCAGGCTAAAGTGCAGTGGCGTCATCATAGCTCACTGCAAC
>CAUYPO010023579.1:0-53373 GCA_963574435.1 Cheirogaleus major | reverse complement strand
TGGTGGTGGTGGTTGTTGATGGTGGTTGGTGGTGGTGAGTGGTGGTTGTTGGTGGTTGGTGGTGGTGATGGTGGTTGTTGATGGTGATGGTGGTTGGTGGTGGTGGTGAGTGGTGGTTGGTGGTGGTGATGGTAGTTGTTGATGGTGGTGGTGGTGGTTGTTGATGGTGGTTGGTGGTAGTGGTGATGGGGGTTGGTGGTGGTGATGTGCTGGCAGATGTGTCATTCTTGGGTTTTGCAGTAACAGGAAAGGGTCAGTTCCAGGGCATCTGAGGCATAGGAGACCCAGGACCCTGAGTGTGACTGTCTGGGGCCTGTGTGGGCAGCTTTTCCTGGTGTTGGCTTCTTAAATGTTTGAAGACAACGACCCCTAGGGAGATTGGGGGCCTGAGTGTCTTCGAGGAGAAGGGCTCCTTGGTGGGTGTGCTGCCTTGCCCTGCCCTGCCCCGAGCTGCCCCCAGACTCACACTTGCCCCTATGTCCACAGCCAGCAGCCGCCTGATGGGAAACTCTCCGGCCTCCTCTTTCATGGGCAGCTTCCTCACCAGCAGCCTGGGCTCTGCGGCCTCCACGCACCCGAGCGGCCCCGCCTCCTCCCCCTCTGAGCAGGCCTATCGTGGCTCCCACCCGGCCACCTCCCAGATCTGGTTCTCCCACTCCCACGAAGGTAAGTGAGGGGCCTGGACCCCAGTGGCACCCGGTGGCGAGTGACTGACCGTGGAGCCGGGGGCTGGTCGCAGGGCAGGGGCTTCCCACTGCGGCAACGTGAGCCCGGCTGGCAGACCCTGCCAAGCTCGCCCTGGTGAGGGGCCGCCTCCCTGCTGAAGAAGCCCCTGGGGGAGGGGCTAATTGGTTGGAAACGGGGGCGCTGGTTCTGCAGTGGTCCCGGCCAGATGTGTGCTCCAGATGGTCAGAGAGCGAGAGGAGGGCCAGGAAGGGCTCTGGGGAGCTGAGAAAACGTGGAACACAGTTGGGCCAGCCGGCCAGACCGCGCCCTCCACTGTGGGCTGCGCCCCACCTCCCCAGACTTGAGGAGGCGTGGGCTCCAGATGTGCCAGCTGGGAGGGAAGGGTGGGGAGGGGACAGCTGTCAACATTCTCAGGCTGCCACCCCAGGGCCTGGCCCAGGACAAAGAGTTCCTCCCAGGCCACCAGCCTCCCGGTGGGACGCAGCCCTGGGTACACAGTAGGTGCCCCGTGAACACCTGTTGCTCGGCCTGACTGGCAGGAGGGTCCTGGAGGCCCTTCTCGTACCTCAGGGCCCTGTCCAGCTCCTCACTGCCTGCTCTGTCCCCTGGTGCTATGAATTGGGTGACCCTGGGCCCCGACTCGCTGGCCCCGCGGCTGCTGTACTCACGCAGCCGCCCCGGCCCCCGCAGTGTGGGAAGGGTTAAGCCCCTCCAACCCCCCGCGGCTGGCACGCGGAGAGGTAATTGCAGTTGGCAGCGGGCACACAGGGCTCTCTGCTCCTGGCACCCGGCACTGCCGTAACTCAATGACTCTGCCGAGCGGCGGGCGTTGTGTTTACAGAGCGCGGCGGACCCACACACCGCGCCGCCGCCCCGTTCCAGGCAGGGAGATTAGCACCCGGCACTGCTGGAAGCAGAGAAACCTCTCTTTGTGCAACAAGAAAGGGGCTGTTTTCCAAACAGAACAGGTGACGAGTGAGGGACAGTTGTTAAAATAATCTGGGCTTTAGGCACGGGGCGCACACGCTGGGCAGGCGGGAAGGAGCAGCTCCCTTCCCGGGTGAGGGGAGGCCGCGTCCTGAGGACGTGGTGGGCAGAGCAGCAGCAGAGCGGGTTCTCAGCCCGGGCTCGCCTGAGCCTTCCCCCGGCCCCTGCAAACCTAGAGCCTCCCGGAAGGGGACCAGGCTGGCTGTGGGGGCCCCCACCATTCCTCAGCCTTTGTGTCTGCTGGGCGGACGCCCCGGCCAGCGGTGGCATCTGGCTCCCAGGACGTCTGCAGGAGGGAGGAGGGGGGCCGAGCGCAGGCAGACACAGTGGCTGCTTCCCCAAACCTGGCCCACCACAGGTGCATGGCTGTGCCCGGGCTGGCTGACTTGGTTTCCCCTCCTTACGATGGTGGCCCCTGGTCAGGGCCCAGGAGAGGCACCAGCCCGTCCCCCGAGCTCCCTACATCGGGAGGTGCATACACCGCTTCCCTCTATCCCAGCCTCGGGGACCCCGCCAACAAGCGGGCGGTTTGTGGGTAACACCACCTGCCCCTCCAGGGGCTGCTCAGAGGGTGGTGGCAGCTTGTGGGCAGACAGCGCCCACAACGGCCTCCAGACACCCATTTCCCCTTGTGCCAACGGCTGCCAGGGCGGAGACACTCGCAGCCCATCGGGCACCCCAGCAGCCCTCGGCCCCTCGTGTGGGGCCCGGCACGTCGGCAGGTTCTGTCTTCCCGCCTCAGCCCCAGGGATCCCCCGGCTGGCTGGGAGGCCGCACCTAGACGTGTGTACCGAGGCGGGGGTGGCCCCAGGCCCTTGGCTTCTGGGCTCCGGCTGCACCAAGCCCTCTCTGCCGGCATTCTGCCTGCGCAGGAGGAGGGGACGGTGCCACAGTGGCCGTCTGAGACCGGCCTTGAGGGCAGCAGCCGCCTGTCCACCTGCTGGGCAGCTCCTGTCACCGGGGCAGACGTGTGGTCCTGGGTTGATGTGCCCAGGCAGGCGGGGGCACCTGTGTCAGCCAGTGGGCCTGGAGGGCCAGCACAGGTGGACGAGGGGAAGTGGGTGTGGACTCCCCCCCGAGTGCAGGGCCCCCTGGGCTGACGAAGGGACAGGAGAGCACACGCGTGTCCACCTGCCGGGCCCTGCCGAGGGTAGCAGCGTCTCGTGGGCCACACGCACATCTCAAGGCCGTGCCTCAGTGGGCCCCTCTGTCTCCCTGCCTTAGTGAAGCTGCCCCGCCCCGGGATCCCCTCCCTGCGGGGTTCCCCTGCCCTCTGCAGCCTCGTGGTGCTGCCGCGGGCTGCGCAGCGAGGCCAGTGGCAGGCAGGCGGGGCGCGAGGCTGGCTGGCTGCCCGGGCAGCGTGCCTGGCTGCTGGTTTGACGGGGCGCCAGCTGGCTGCCTGCACGCTGGGGCCTGTTTCTCTGCCGTGCGCGCTCGGGGGAGGGGCGGGACGGGCTGCCTGGGTGCCACTGTCCCCCTTGCCCACACGTCCCTCCATAGCGCCCAGGGTGGGCAGGGAGGCAGGTGCCAGGCAGAGCCCGGCCTCTGTGTTAAGCCCCAGGAGGCCAGCGTGGGGCAGGCGGAAGGAACCCAGTGGGGTCGGCCCGGTGCCCCCCCCAGCAGGGCCTCCCAGACCCCCATCTCCCACCACCCACGGGGCAGCCGCCGGAGTGGGCTGGGCCTCCTGCTTGCTGGTGAAACAGCTGGGGGTGCAGGGGAGGCACCCAGAGTGGGGGGAGCTGGGCTGGAACATCTGGCCCAGCCCCCGCCTCCTGCCTACTCTGGCTCACCCAAGACAAGGGGTTCCGCCAGAGGTGGACCCCTCCGGGGCTCAGGGCAGGGGCGAGCGGCGGAACTGGCCTGAGTGGAGGTGAGGGAGGCGAGCCACCGTCCGGCCAGCAGCAGCCCTGGGTGGGTCGGAGCAGGGTGGAGCTCCGCACAGCTGGCCCTATTGTCAGCAAGCCGGGTCCCCTCCCTCCCACCCACCCCCAGCTGCTGGGCTGGGACCACCCACAGGGCCCATGAAAGAGGATTCTGTTCCTGGGGGGCTCAGCTGGGCAGGGGCGGGGCAGGAGCCATGGAGTGACCCCAGCCCGGGCTACTCACGGTCTCTTGTGCCACCTGGAGGGGCCTCGGGGCAGTGGGCACACTCGCAGGCGCTGGCCGCCTCCTTCGGAGCCACCCGCCCCGTGGCCACTTCTGCATCCGGCCTGGCCTGGCTCCAGCGGGGGCAGCCCCCGAGGGCTCCCTGCTGTTCAGGCCCACAACCCCCGCACCAAGGGCCCCCCGCCGCTCCCGCCTCCTTCCCGGGGACTCGCCCCAGCTTCTGGCCGCAAGCAGGGCCGGAACGCATCTGTGCAGGGGCCAGAGGTGCTGCCTGTGCCCACTGCCCTGTGGCCGGGGGATCTCGGGGCTCCTGGTAGCTCCGTCCTTGCAGAGCCTGCCCTGGGTCCCGCCCCTTTGCTCCCAGGCCGGGGGCTCTCCCTCCTGGGCCTGTTTCCTCTGTGGCTAAAATGGCCTCAGAACCCGCCACCCTCTTGACCGTGGACTACCTCGGTGGTGCCCCCTCGGTGGCCCTCAGCCCCTCCCTGTGGCCTGCCCCAGCCGGCCGCCCCTGCCAGGGCCCAGCCTCCATGCCCCTGGAGTTCGCCCTCCTACTGCGCACGTCCTGCAGGCTAGCGGGGAGCGCCTTTATGCGCCTCTTGTCCAGGGCCTGGCTGACCGCCGTCCACGGTCGCGGAGGACAGGGATCCTGTCCTGATGACCGTAGGGGCCAGTGCCCAGCCCTGCGCCTGGCAGAGGCCCTTGGGGAATGAGGCCACAGCGGGAGGGTTGGGGGGGACACAGCCCTGGGGCAGCCGGGTGGGGCATCCCGGTGGCAGAACCTGAGCCCCAGTGAGGTGGGGGTGTGGGCTGGGGTCCCCAGGGCCCCCCGTCCAGCCCGGTTTGGATGAGGGGCCTGGTTCCTGCAGCTGCAGGTGGCCCTGGGGCAGGAGTCCCATGGCCAGCCCTGGCTCTGGGTCGGGCAGGACAGTGACGGTTTATCCTGAGCTGGCCCTAGGGGTGCACTGGCCTCGTGTCCTCCCAGCAGCACCGTGCTGCGTAGCAGCCACGCCTGTCGCTGAGGTGAGGAAACGGGCGTAGGACGGGCTGTGCCAGGACTTGAACCGGCATCTCCTCTGCCTTCTGAGTCCCCGTGTTTGGGGTGAGCACCCCCTGCCCCCAAAAGCTCCTGCTACCCCAGCGCCAGGGACTTGGCCAAGCTCTGGGAGTGGAGCTGCACGTGGACCCTGCCCACAGCCAGGCAGCCACGGGGCAGGGCCGTGGCAAACCGGGCCGCGGCCTGCCTCTTACAGAGCAGACAGGCAAGGAGGGGTCTCGGTCTCCATAGGCTAGAGTTGCACCAGCCTCGAGGCTCTGAGCCTCAGTTTCCCTATCTGGGGGGATTTCGAAACTCTTGGCGACCCCAGCAGTGGGGGCGGGGTGGGATGTCCTCGGTGAGACCTCCAGCGCCCCCTGGGCTCAGCAGCCAGAGACCTGTCGCTCACGGTCTGCTCAGCCCCAGTTGGCGCAGTCAACCGCGGCTCTGACCTCGAGGGGGTCTGGGGAGGGGCTTTGCCGTAGCAGGAGTGGAGCTGGCGTGCTGTGGCCCCAGGGGTCTGCAGCCCCCTCTGCTCCTGTCTGTGCCCTGGCCAGGCTGGGGCCTCCCCCCCACCCCATCCCCCCCCAGCACCCCCTAGGATGTGGTGTCCCCAGTCTGGCCACAGCAGCTCTGGCTTCTGGTCTCAGAACAGCCGCTCTGATTCATAAAAATCATTTTTTTATTTTCTTCAATTCTGAGAGTGCAGTCTCTTTGGGAAGAAGAAAGGGGCTTTTTACTGCTGGGCTGGAAGGACTCTTCTCCCCCCGCTCCGTCTCTGCCCTGCAGGGCCCCCACGCCCTGAGGTTCCCCTGCCCCTCCCTGGTGGCACCCCGGCCCTTCCCTCTCTCCTTCCTGCCCCCCTTCTCTCCCCCCTCCTTCCTGTCCCCTCCAGCCCTGATTTCCCCCCCAGGGCCTCAGGGGGACGGAGCCTGCCAGACCTTTGGGCCTGGGCCCCTGCTAGACTTCTGTCTCCACTGCCCGGCCCTGTGGCCACCAGCCCCGGCTCAGCCAGGGACACGCCTGGCCCTCATGTTGCCCCCAAAGGGTGCCGGGCAGGAAGGAGCCCACCCCTCGGCCAGCTGAACGCCAGCTCCCCCTGGGCGGGTGGGCAGCAGCCTGGACCTCCCCAGGGGGCACCGGGGGCTCCTCGCCTGGGAAACGCCGTCTGGGAAGGAGGAATTTACAGACTTCTGTTTACCAAAAACCTAGGCCTTGTAAAACATTTCACAGCAGCCAATTAAAGGGGGACAGCTGCAGAGGTTTAATCAGCCCCCCCACCCCCTGCCTCGCTGCTCCCACCCCCTCGCTCCCACCCTTTCCCCTCTCAGCTTCTGCCAGGTCCTCCAGAAGCTTCGTGGAGCCTGGTAAACATCTGCTCCAGATGTGTCCCCACACCCAGGCCAGTCGGCAGGCTCGGCCTGTGTCCTCCGCAGGGGCAGGCCAGGGCAGGCACCTTCCCCAAGAGCCTCCGGCCAGAGCAGGTCTCCATGTCGCAGGACTTCTCAGAGCCTTTACGATGCTTGTGCCCTTGTCATGACGCCACATGGGGACAGGAGTGGGGCACACTCTTAGAGCCGTGTGACCCACAGCTTGTTTTGCACGGGGCATCTCCCGGGGATGGAGTTCCTTGGATTCACCCAGGTTCTGCTGAGCCAGAGAACCTTGAACATCATTGGGGCCAAAGGTGGCCTCCACTATAGCGGGGCCCGCGGGCTTGAGATACGGGGTGCTGCACTGGGACTAGGGGCGCCACCCTTGGGGCCTTGTTCCTGGGGGATCCAGAGTGTCCCCGCCCGACTCGCCTGTGAGCTCTGCTCCTCGTCCTCCCCTCTGAGCCTGGTTCCAGGGACTGTCCCTGCCCCACAGCGTGACCCACCCCTGACCTTCTGGTCTGCAAGAGGGCCACCTCCTGTCCCGGCCTTGGTGCTCCCAGTGCAGCACGGCCTGTACCCACAAGGAGCACCCCTGGCTCTGAGGTCGAGCGTCCAGGCCCTGGTGAATGGCGTAGGTCCCCTGAGGCGTGGGGTGGACACAGGCCCTGGGATCTGGACCTGCCCTTCGGCGCTTGACTCCCGGAACTGTTTCTCAGAGTGCATTCCGTGGAACACTCGGCCCACGAGTTTTTGAAGAGTCTCACTAAAGCCACACGGGGGCTTGGTGATAAAAGGAGTTTGGGAAAAAGCGAAGCTAGATTAATTGAAGCTCTCTGCTGCGGGACTTGTCAGTGACTTCATTGTAACACGCAGGGGGTCTGGTACACGGCTTCCCATGTGTGTAGTTAAGGCACGCGTTCATCAAGCGATAGCGTGACCAGCACTGAATCCACACACCTGGGGCCCACCTGCCCTTCCCCTCCCGGCTCCTGCCTCTGCGGCTATTCTGCTCCTTGGGGGAACCCCGAGGATTCCTGCTTCCCTGACACCACCAGGGCAGCCTGACGAGGCAGGCAGTGCCAGGAAGCTCTTGGGACTTATCGTGGAGTCCCCAAGAGAAGCCGGGGCCTGTTTTCCTCTGGGGAAGGTGCCCAGAGCAGTAGCTCAAGGCACGAGTTGGAGTGAGACTCACAGGTGGGGGCCTCCTGGCAGGCTGTCACTGTACCTACGCTCCAGCTGTCCTGCTTCGAATGCCTGCCCCTCGGGGCTCCCGGCCAGCCTCAGGCCTGCAGGGGTGCGTGACCCCATGTGCCCGCAGTGGCCCCTTGACCCCAGACCCGGCCGTACCCTGTGTCTCACACATGGCCGCATCAGAGCCTGGCCAGGGAAGCCGCGCCTGGCTCTGGGTGCGAGGCGGGCTGGGCGGACCTGGCCCCCGACTGGTGGCTGCTGTGGGGGCAGCAGCGAGCAGGGTGGGCCGGCTGGCGACCAGCAGGCGAGATGGGGGGCCGGGTGGGGCTTAGCCTGAAGGGAGCTGCCTGGGGCCGGGTCCTCATCTCCTGCTGGGCCTTGGGGGGAAGGAGCAGCCTGGGAAGCCCCATTCCAGGCGCTGGTGACTCTGGGCATCCCACAGACGGGCCCCCGGGCAGACGCTCACCCTGCCTGCCCTGTAGGTTAGGCCCCCTTCCCTTCTGGGGGTGCTCAACTCCAGGGTGTGGCTGGGCAGGGCCAGGCCGCCTCAGGGGCACAGACCCCCCAGGCCAGAGAAGGGCCTGCCTGGCGCTACTTGGAATCACTGAGTAGGGTTTTGGGGACCCATGCAGGAGATTGGGGGGCGACGCTGCCACTGAGGGGGGCCCAGCCTCCCAGGCAGATCCAGAGCAGAAGAGGCCCTGCCATGGCGGAGAGCTCAGCCTCCTCCCCAGGTGGACACACCTGTGATCTCCCACAAGGTGGACACTTGTCACATCTCAGCTGCACCGACCTAGGGCTGTGGGCCAGGGACTGTCCTCCCGTGGGGGCCTGGGGGATGGCGCAGGTGGCGGGAGGCCAAGTCTGCCCTGGCCCTCCTCTGGCGGGGAGCTGGGCGGGGCGTCCTCCCAGACGCCTCCCCAGAGCTCCTAGAGGCCCGGCAGCTCCCCGTCTGGCAGCTCCAGCACTGAGTGCTGCTGGGAGGGAAATCAGAACCCCCCCTTCCCCCCCGCAGCCCGTCAGCAATTCAATTTGTGCTGCACCGGAGGGACGGTGTTAGTCGAGTCAGAGTTAATATGATGTATTGATGGGTTGATTTCCCACTGGCGGGCTCCGAGGGGCTCCGCTCCTGGGCCCCCCGCCGGCGTCTGCCCCGGGGATTAGGGCGCATGTGGCCACCGGAGCGGGACTTGCCTCCACTGTGGTCTCCTTGCTTCTCCAGCTCCGGGGTACCCCAGGTTTTCGGGGAGTCTGGCATCCACCTTCCTACCCGTGAGCCACTTGGATCACCATGGAAACAGCAATGTTCTCTACGGGCAGCACCGTTTCTATGGAACCCAAAAAGGCAAGTGCAGCATGGGGTGTAAGGCGTCCTGGGGGGGTGCGGGGCTGGGCACCTGGGGCACCAGGTGTCCTCTGGCAGGGGTGGGGGTGGGGAGAGGGGCCGACTGCCCCTCAGGCAGCGCAGGATTCAAACCCTGGGGCCAGGACTACCCTGGGCAGCGGGTTAGGTGTGCGGGTCTCGCGGGTCTCACGGGCTCCCAGGTACCTGGCCTCAGCGGAGCTCCCGGGGTGGCTCAGGAGGAGATGCCACCAGGTGGGGGCTGGAGGAAACCACCGAAGCCTGCGTTCCCTGGCCCCACGCTGCCTGGGCCCGGGCTGGACCTGGGCTGCTCCAGGCCCCACCCCAGCCCCTGCCGGTCCTGAGTCGGTGGTGCTGACTGGCCGTGGGGAGGGGCAGCAGCCCTGTTCCTGTGCACAGAGGGGCCACCCTGCTGGCAGCGGGCGTCCCCAGAGAAGGGGCGCAGAGCTTGAATCTTTGCTGATGAGAAGTCGGCCAGTGAGGCCTCGGGGAGGGAGGGCCCAGCACAGGCCGGCGTCCACCAGCAGTACCCGTCTGGGAGCCTGTAAGAGCTTCAGCCTGGCTGGAGGTGGAACGGGCGCAGGTCCCTGTCTCCAAGTTGAGTGTTTTCTTGAGTGAGGTGACATCTCATTTACATTTTAGGAAGCTCCTATTTAGGAGGCCCGTTTTAGGAGGCTGGGCCAGAAAGACTGCAGGGTTAGTGACCACGTTTTAGGGACTTGAGGTGTGGACGTGGGGTCCCACGGAGGCCAGAATCAGTGAGAGCAAGGATAAGACTGGGGCAGGGAGGGACGGAGGGCCCAGGTGACCCCGTTCCTGGCCCAGGCTGTGGGGAGCAGCAGTTCAGAGGGGAGGGGTGAGTTCAGCGGGGTGGGGGTCTCCCAGGGGGGTCCAGGAGGTGGCTGGTCACACACAGTGGGGTCAGTGCCAAAGTCGGTGGAGAAGGCAGATGAGAAGGGGGTGAGCACTGGTGGCTTCCTTCGCAGCCCGGGGACCCCCGGAAGCCCCTGTGTTCAGGGCTGGGGGGAAGAATGGGCCTGGGAGGCCGACGGCGCCCCATGGGGAGGGAAGCAGGGGACCCCGGTGAGCCGTGCCCTTGAGGTGGCCGTGGTGCTGGGGAGAGCCTGAGGCCCAGCCTCTGCTGCCACCTCCTCTGCCCTCAGCCCCTTCTCCCCGCCCGCCCCGCCTGCCAGGACCTGTGAGCCCTTCGGCCCAGCTGCACCTTTGGTTTGGCCGGACTGGCCGTTGTGATGGGTGCAGGCAAGGCATTTTGGGGGGCACCCAGGCCCCCAGGAGAGTCGGTTCTTACCCTTGGCGCCCAAGAATCCCAGCTCTTGGGGTTGGGGGCCAGGGCTCCGCTGCCCCGAGGACGGCCTCCACGGGCCGCGGCTGGATCCCCAGACGCCCGCGTCAGCCCCGGCGCGTGTGGCTATTTTGACAGCATCCGTCAGGCGGGCAGGTGCTGGTCCCAGCCTGGAAACCCGACCCCTGAACCGGAGCCCGGGACTCCCTCCGGGCAGTGGGCCTGCCGGTGTCTCGGAGCACAGGCCGCCTCTCGGCTTTCACAATATTGTGGTGGAGCCCCGTCCAAGAACATTATTTAGTTTTGGAAATTGAGCTAATTAGGTTTCTCCCGGGCTACCCCATCCTGCTCCCCTTCCCCCTTGTTTCTAATTAGCAGGAAATTGACAAGGAATTTACATGACTGAGGACAATTTTACAAGTTCCAAATGTTCCTTTTGTTCGTACCCCTTGTCAGCTCTTGGCGTCCACCCTGCCTTCCGCCCACCCAGCTGGGCACGGGGAGAGGCAGCCCCCCAGGGCCCCCCAGAGGCAGTGACCTGGTCCCAGCTTGGGCGGGGACCTGTGCTGAGAGCAGAGGGCAGAAGGGTGTGGCCCTGGCCTGTGGGCTGCGTCCCTGGTGTGGCAGAGGGAGCCCCGAGCCCCGGTGAGGCGAGTGCAGCTGCCGCTCTCCAGCCAGGCCTTGCCCTTCCTTCCTCCTGTTCTGACCCATCATCCGGGGTTAAGATGCCGAGGGGCGAGGGCTAGGAGACCCCAGGGTGCCCTAGGTGCAGGAAAGCCAGCTGCACACCCAAGCACCTTGGGCATCCCTTCCTCCTCGGGGTCACTAAGAGCCCAACATGACACCTGTCCTTGGTGTCTAAGGTCCTGACACCTGTCCGTAAAGACCCTGCGTGTTTGTGCTCTGTGAACGCTCACCTGTGCCCACTCACCCGCCTGCCTGCCCCTCACCAGGCCGGCCGCCAGGTGTGTGCATCGCCCACCTCCGGGCGGAACTGGACATAAGTGAGAACCTCGGTGGGGGACAGTGAGTGCTTTCCAGGGACAGAGTTTTGTTGTGTGTATTTCACTGCAATTTTAGGGGAAAAATCCAAAGCCAAGACCTTCCCCAGACAGAGACTATGGGTCAGTGCCACCTGACACATCTGGGGGTGTCTGAGTCCTCCGGGCCTGCCAGTGACCCGGCTCTTCTGCACACAGATAACTTCTACCTGCGCAACCTGCCCCCCCAGCCCGCCCTCCTGCCCACCAACCACAACTTCCCCGGCGTGGCCCGCGCCGCACCCGCCCACCCCGTCGGCTCCTGCAGCCGTGACCGGGGCGAGGCAGGCCCCCTGCAGAAGGGCCCCAAGGAGTTCGACCGCTTCCTCATGGGCAAGGAGCTGGGCAGAGAGAAGGCCGGCAAGGCGGTCGAGGGCAAGGAGCGCCCCGCAGCCGAGGAGGACGGCGGCAAGGAGCGGCACAAGCTGGTGCTGGCCGACGGGCACTGCAAGGAGGGCGTCCCCGTGCCCCGAGGCACCTGCGAGGGCCGCCCCAAGCACCCTACCTCCTGCCTCCTCAATGCCAAGGCCCTCGACGGCGACACGGGCAAGGCCACGCTGGCCAGCTGTGCGGGAGGCACGCTGGGGCGGCCTGGAGCGGGGGTGGTGGCCCCCGGGCGCTGTGCGAAGGAGGCGGTGGGCCCCATGGAGCCCGGGCCAGCCTTTGGCGAGTGCCTGGAGCGGCGGCAGATGCTGCACCATGCCGCACCCTACTCAGTGCCATCCGGCCTGCCCGCCGGGCCTCCCCCTCCCCTGGGCACCGCCGCTGGCTCCTTCCCCTGCCTGCAGCTGCACGGGGGGCCCGACGGGCTCTGCCCACTGCAGGACAAAGTCCCCCGGGACCTGAAGGCCAGCGGGCCCACCTTTGTGCCTTCCGTGGGTCACCTCGCCGACAAGAGCCGCCCCTTCCAGGCGGCCGAGGCCTGCGCCGTGGTGGGTGAGGGCAAGGACCGGCACCTGGAGGGGGCCGCGGCTGCTGACCATGCCACGCCCTACGGAGTCTCCTATGCCCACCTGAAGGCTGAGGGCGCGGGCGAGCGTCGGCCGGGGGGCTTCGAGGCAGCCCTCAACCCCCGGCTGAAGGGCCTGGAGTATCTCAACAGCACAGGCCCCGAGGCCTCCTTCCCGGGGCTCCACAAAGGCTGTCTGGACAAAAGCGGCTATTTCGAGTTGCCTACCCCTTCCCAGGACTGTGCCCGGTCCGGTCACCAGGACCCGCTGGGCGGGAAGGCCGCCCAGGCCTGCTGCACTTTAGAGAAGACCGCCAACAAGGAAGCCCCCACTGGTGCTTCCGGGACCCAGAAGGTGGCCCGGATCCGGCATCAGCAGCACTTGGTGGCCCCCGAACCCGAGCCAGGGGGCACTGGGGCCGAGACCAAGCGTAAGTCCCTGGAACTGGCCTGCCTGGGCTACGGTGGGTCCCACCTGCCCCCGTGGGGCGTGCAGGCAGGCCAGGGCACCACCATGGCCATCAGCGAGGAGCACAAGGCGGGCGCTTACCTGGACCCCTTCGGCAGCGGCCTGCAGCAGGCGGCCCTCCTGCCCCAGGAGCTGCCCGCCCCGCTGGGCGAGGTCTCGGCCATGAAGAACCTGCTGAAGTACAGCAACCAGGCCCTGGTCGTGGGCCAGAAGGCACCGTTCGTGGGCCTGGGCGGCCTCAAGGCCAGCTGCGTTCAGCAGGAAGCGAAGTTCCCGTCCTCCAAGGGCCCCGGCCAGGCGGAGAGGCCTGACTGCGCCCGCAGCCGGGAGCACGACGCCCCGCACGGTGACGGGGAGGCGCGGCAGCCACCCGTGGGCATCGCGGTGGCCTTGGCCCGGCAGAAGGATACGGTGAGCCGGTCGGAGACAGCCTATGGTGCCAACACCGGGCGGCAGGGCCGGGCCGCCCCCACCTTCAAAGGTACGGCCCCCCGAAGAGGGAGGAAGGCGTTGCCCGCCCTGTGAGCCTGCTGGGTCCCCCATCTGCACCCAGCAGACTCTCCGAGGTCCCGGGGCCAGGGGACCCTCCCTCGGGGCCTCAGTCTCCTGGCTCAAAGTGGGGTCACTGCCTGCTTCAGCCAGTGGCTCCCAACCCTCTTTCCTGCTCCTGCCGTCTCTCCCGTGCAGCCGGCGGGGGGCCCCGCTCCGCACACGCGCTGGACCTGGAGGCCGAGGAGGAGAGGACGAGGCTGGCTGGCCGAGAGCTGCTGCTGCAGTAAGAGCCTGGCCGTGGCTTGGGGGTGGGGTCAGCCCCCTCCGGGACGGTTGGGTCCGTGGCCTGGCCGGGCAGGTTACGCAGCTGCTCCTGCTCCCCTCTGGGGTCTCGCAGTGCTGGGGGGCTCTGCAGATGCCCACCCCCCAACGGGGCCACCGCAGGGCCTGGAGTCTGGAATCGCCCCTCCCAAGCTGGTGGCTGCAGGCTCCTGGGGGGCCACGGTGGCAGGGGCTGAGCACCACCGTGATCTTGCAGGGACAACAAAGACCTCGTGGACTTTGCCCGGATCCACCCGTCCGGCAGCTGCCCCGGAGACCTGGCCCCCCACCTCATGATGCAGGGTGGCCAGCTGGGTGCGGACCCGGCCCCCCACCCTGCCCACCCGCCCTGGCTGCCCCGCACACGCAGCCCCTCCTTGTGGATGGGGGGACACTCGTACGGTCAGTGCCGGGGAGAGGCAGGGGGCTGGCCTGGGGCTGATCAGGGGCCCTGTCTTGACCACCACCGTGCCCTCCCCACAGGCCTGGGGCACCCCGCCCTGCACCAGAACCTGCCCCCCGGCTTCCCTGCCTCTGTGGCTGGCCCCGTGCCCTCCGTCTTCCCCCTCCCCCAGGACGCCCCCACACAGCTGGTCATCCTGCCCTCGGAGCCCACGCCCCACAGCGCCCCCCATGCGCTCGGTAAGGCCCTGGCCAGGCCGCCTGCCGTGGGGCTTTTGGAGGAGGGGTGGCCTTTGGCGGGCAGTGAGATCTCAGCAGGGAGCCATGAGCCACGGAGGGACCAGTGGGGGCGTAGGGGAAGCAGTCTCGGACCGTCCACCCCTGACCTCTCTCTGGCCCTGCCCGCAGCGGATGTCATGGACCAGGCCTCTCTGTGGCCCTCCATGTATGGGGGCCGGGGCCCTGCCTCCCATATGCAGCACGCAGGCCAGCTCCCCGTGTACTCGCGCTCCCAGCTCCTGCAGCAGCAAGAGCTCTACGCCCTGCAGCAGCAGCAGCAGCAACAGCAGCAGCAGCAGCAGCAGCAGCAGCAACGGGCAGCCCAGGCCCTGGAGCTACAGCGGGCCGCCCAGTTCCAGGTACCAAGGACCAGGACAGTCCCCTCCCTGCCTGCGTGGTCCCGGCCTGGTCTGGGGACCCCTTTACGCCTGAGGCGTGGGAGTGGGGGTGCCATGCCTGGCTGAGCCTCTCCCCCCGACCCTGACAGCGGAAGCCGGAGGACCACCACCTGGAGCTGGAGGAGCCCACCCAGGAGAAGGGCCTCAAGTCCACCCACAAGCCAGTTGCCTTAACCCCCTCGGCCCAGGGCGCCCCCTCGCCCGCCACAGGCCCCATCAAGCTGCCACCTTGCTGCCACCCACCCACACTGAAGCCCCCCGCCAGCTGCCCCACGCCCCCGCCACGGCCCGGCGCCCCGTGCACTTTACCTGTCTGCCCCGCCGGCAGCCCCGGGCCTGGCTCCAAGGTGCCCAGCGCCAAGGATGAGAGCCGGGATGGCCGGCCGCCCGGGGCCGGCACTGCCTCGTTGGAACCAGGTGAGAGCATGTGGCTAGCCTGGCCTGGTGTGGACTCCACTCAGCCCCCCTGTGCCCGCGTGGTGGGCACAGCTGACTCGGCTGCCGCTCGGCACCTGCCGGGGGTGTCCCTCGTCCACCGAGGCCCTGTCAGGGCCAGGGCACTGTGGCTTTCTCTCCATTCTCCGTCCCCAAGCCCCCGTCCTTGTGGACGATCCGTGGGAGGGACACACAGTGTCCCAGCCGCCTCCTTCCCAGCCCTTGGCAGATGGGGTGGGACAGAGGTCAGAGGTCAGACCCATCCCTGGGGTCTCTGGAGTGAGAAGTGTCTGTGCCCGTCCCGGCTGTAAGGCTGGCACAGCTGGGCAGGGCAGAGAGCTGGTCCCACCCACAGCCCTGGCCCCGCGGCCGCCTACCTATTCGGTTCTCTCTGAATTAGGCTGAGAGTTTACGCTGGAAACCCGTGTGGTGAACATAAAACCCGTCCTAGTTTCACAATAAGGAGACTGAGCCAACAGAGAGCTTTTTTTTTTTAAGGCTTTTTTTCCCTTAGTTTTTTTTTTATTGCAGTTAATGGGGCGTAATGCCTTCGACACGCTGCCGGCACGTTCTGGTTCAGGGAAAGCCCTGATTCAAGCATCGTGTTTTAAAAATCCCTCTTTTCTGGTGAGCCGCACACACCGTGCCAGCGACGGCCCAAGGACCCCCAGGGCTGCGGCAGGAGGGGCTCGAGGCTGCCCTGCCCGGGAAGGAGGGCCAGCCCGGCCGGCCTCGGGCTGCCCCTTAGTTAATGTGACACTTTCCCACGAGTCCTGTGGGCCTGGCAGGCTGACCCCAGACCCCCCCTCCCAGGCTCAGGTCTCTGTGTTCAGGGCTCGAGGTCCCTGTCCCCATCCTCTAATGGCCACGGCGCCTCCCCAGCTCCTCGGCTGTCTCCTGACCCCTCACCTCCGGCCTCCCTCCCGCTCTCTTGCAGACCTGCCTCCTGGGTACACGCGCCCCACGGCCAGCGCGGGCTTCTCCTCCTCCCTGCCCTCAGACATGCACTCATCTGACCTCGAGGACCCCGAAACTATGCAAACCGCCGCCCCCGGGGCCCAGCCTGAGCCTGCAAGGACGTTCCTGCCCGGGGAGCTACCTCCCTGCGGCCCCATGAACCTGGAGGAGCCCGGGCTGCTCCTGGGGGCCCAGGAGGCCACCCAGAACCTCACCGCCACCTCCCACCCCGCCGAGCGGGGAGCCCAAGGGACAGCAGCGGACCCCAGCCCACTTCAGGGGCTGCAAGAACTGCCGTGCGGGGCCCTCCTCGAGGGAGGGGTCCCTGAGGCCACCGTCCAGGCTCGTTCTACTCAGGGAGGGGCGCAGGAGGAGAGGAGCAGGGGGGAGGAGGGCAAGGAGGGGGAGCAAAGGCCCTTGCTGGGGACCTCCCCGCCGGCCCTGGAGCAGCGGGCAGGGAGCCCTGGCCCCCTGGGTGAGGAGGGGGCGCGGCTGGCCCCAGAGGAGGCCGAGCTGGATCCCGGGCCCGAGGACTCAGAGGAGGAGCAGGGGGTGGCTCCTGACGACAGCCCCCCACCCAGGGCGCTGCCGGGCCTGGACGCCTTGGTGGCTGCCACCATCGACCTGGGGGACCTGCCAAGTGGTGGCCTGCTGGACCCTCAGCCCCTGGCGGCCTCCAGGCCCCCCAGCACAGCCGCCCCGCCCAACAGCTCAGGGATTCACGGGATTGCTCTGCTCAGCGAGCTGGCAGACCTGGACACCCAGCGGCAGCGGAGTGAGCAGGCCGTGCCAGGTAAGCCCTGGGGGGCACCGCCACCCTTCCCCAGACCCCAGAAGCTGGACTCCGGGGGCCCTGGCTCTGGATCAGCCGGCCAGACAGCAGCCCTGGGCCTGGCTCAGTTGTCCCCGCAGTGCGGTGGGTCCCAGGGAGTGTCCCTCTCCACCCACTGGCGTCGTGCATGGAAGTCAGGCATGTGCTAAGGCCAGATCCACCCCCGGCGGTGGCCCAGGGTGCAGGAGGACACCTCCTACAGCTGTCAACCATCGGCTCAGCAGCCCCCACTCCATGCGCAGTCTCCATTCACACGCAACGATGTCACGGCCCATGGGCATGAGGTTGTGGGACTTGGGTCTCAGGGCAGGGTGGGGGGGGCTGTCTCTACTTCCATCAGGCCTCCACCACCTCGGGGCCTATGGCAGTGGGCCCCAGGCCTGCAGGTCCAGCGGGGGACGCAGCAGCTCTCACCCCAGATCAGGGGAGGGGCACGAGGCTTTGATCAGACAACCCCGGTCAGGACCCCCACACGTCCCCCCAGCGCTGAGGGGCTAGGTGCTCCTGGGCTCCCCTACACAGCCAGGGCCGCGCGGACAGGGGCCCTTTGCTTAGCCCCAAGGGGACCCCACTGCGTGCCCCCTCCTGTCCCGGCTGCTTCCCTGGAAGCCCCCTCCTTCCTGCGGCTATCTGCCCCTCAGGCCCCTAAGGAAGCCCCTCCCTGAGGGGCTACCCCCCCAGGCTGTTGAGTGGATATTTATAGAAAACCTGAGAGTCCCTAGGGCTCGGCCACTTGTTTTCCATATGCGTGAAGCACGACACCTCGGCTGCCAAACTCCACCGCGCCATGTGTTCTGTGAGGTGCAGCGAATGTTCGCGTAAGGGCCTGTGTCACTCCCGCTGGGGCTGCGGGGCCAGGCTGTCTGCTGCGGTACCTGGACAGGGCTGGGGGATGCCTGCCCTTGGGGTGCATCTGGGGGGCCCCGAGCACCCCTTGCTCCTGGGAGGGGCTGTGCAGAGGAAAGGAAGCCAGAGCCCCTGCCAGTGTGGGCGCTCAGCTGCACCCCCAGGGACTGGGCTGCCCGGGCCCCACCATGGCAGGGATACCCAGGGGATGACAGGCGTGTATGTGTGGCAAGGCGGCCGGTCTGCGTAACAGAGAGCCTGCTGGACCGGAGCCCGTTCCTTAAATACTCACACGTAGACCACGTGGCCCTGGTGGGGTCACGTGGCATAACCTGGCATGGGTGTTGTAAGTGTCCAGCCCGGCTGGTGCCATGGTCACCAGGGTGTGTGTGACAAGAGGCAGCCACAGCAAGCCGCCAGCCAGCCACATCTAAACCCTCCCCTGCCCTCCTGAGCCCCTGGGCCCCCACCCTCCCCTGGTCCCAGTTAATGGGCTGGTGCTGTGCAGCCGCTCCATCGGAGCTGTTCCCTGCAAGTGTGGTGATTGCTTTGCTGAAGTTAGGAGGTCAGAGGTCAGCCTCGTCCTGTGCCAAGTGGCAGGATTCGCAGGGGGAGAGTGGGGGGAGAAGGTCCTGAGGATCCCGGGCCAGCATAGAGCCCAGGAGCGGGGCATGGAGCCCAGAGGGCTGGCGAGTGGCCCGGGCCCACCCCCAGACCTGGTAGAACCATCTGTGCGAGGCCAGGTGGGGGTGACACGCCCGTGGTCTCCAAGCGTAGGGCAAGAACGGGGCCTCTGACCAATAGCCATGGCCCCAAAAGGCCAGAAGACCTGGGACTTTTCACGGAAATGGGCTCCCACATGGGCCTCCCTGGCCGCTGGGGCGGTGCAGCTCAGCTCACTGCGGGAAGAAAGCCCGTCAGCCCTCCTCCCTGCCATTCCCTGGGGACCTGGACCCAGCGTCCTGTCTCCAGGACTGACGGTTTCCGAGCTGGAGGTCTGTGGCCTTGGCCCAGAAGGTGCTGCTGCAGCTGCAGGCACCCCGCTACCCTCTGGGCACCCTCTGGCTTCTTTGCCGTGGCCTTGGGGGTGAACCAAGCCCTGGTCCTCTGGGCTCTGCCCCCCTGCCCTGAGTGGGCATCACCCCCTGCCCGTCACTGTGTAGATGGCCCCACAGCCTAAGGTGGCCAGTGCTTCCTCCTGCCTGGGCCCAGCCCGGCTCTCGCTGACCCGCACCCCAACCCCAGAGCCCGGTTCCTTTCGGTAGAGGATGGTATTTCTAACTTCCGACCAAGATCGGTGCTGTTCCCAGGTGCCTCCGGGGACACGACCACCTCCATCCTGACCCCACGGGGCCCTTCTGGTCTGACCCCTTCCTGGCTGTAACCCACTGTGACCCTCAGATGTCCTGTGGGACCCGCCGTGTGCGCCCAGCTCCCACCCTGTGGTCAGCACCTCCCCTGAGTGGACGCCACCTTCCGCCAGCTCACGATCTGGCCCTGCGTTGAGCCACCCCTTCCCCCACCAGGGCTGCAAGCAACACCTGTGCCACTGTCCCAGGTTTCTGTTGTTCTTGCCAGTCACTGAGGACAGCCCCTCCACCACCCCCTAGCCTGAGCCCCGGAGGACATGGCCTCCCCCTGCCGCTTTCCCTACCCTGGGTCAGCTGTGTCCTCCCCGCCTGCCCCGGGCGGAGCACGCTAGGGAAAGGACCTGGAGGAACCAGCACGGCCATGGGGGCCGGGGAGGGGGCACAGGGAGTGGGGGTTGTCCCGAGGGAAGGCAGAAGAGCGTGGGGGCCTTCTGAGAAGGGGCCAAGGCTGCACTTCGGGCCAGGACCAGGCCCCACCCACCGGAAACGCCAGCCAGCTGCCCTTCCCACCAGGACTTGAGGGACACCCCCACACATTGGCCTGTGGCCTCCCCGCACCGTGGCTGCTTGGGTAGCCCCAGAGGTGGGTGGGTGGATGGACTGCTGGACAGAGGGACAGGTTAGCTGTGGTGCCAGACACCAGCCCCTAGAGCCACCCGTGGTTGGTGAGGCTCAGGCGCACCTGCCTGCAGGGTTTGCCCGTGTGACTCTGAACTTGGGTCATGGTTGAAGCCTCCACACCCCCAGCCCCGGGCGTCAGCCTGTGGCTTCCCTAGAGCCTCTCGTGGCACCACTTGTGTCTCTGAGGGCCCCGCAGCAAGTGTCAGTCCCAGGGCTGCTGTGTGAAGTGCAGCCTCCCGGGTGGGTGCCATGCACCGGCCCTGCTGCCGGAAGCTGTACCTCGCCTCCTGCTTCATTTCTGTGCTCTGGGCTCCACCTTGTTCTGCAGGGGGTGGGCCCTGCTCCAGGGGCTCACGCCTTCCCAACTGCCCCGCCCCGTAGCCAAGGAGGACCCTCCCTGGCCCGGAGCCAGGGAGGGGGTTGGTGCCAGCCCCGGTGCCCACCCGCCCCTCCCGAGGGCCTGACCCTTGTCTTTGTTCCTCACGTCCTGGGGAGCAGGGCAGCCTCAGAGCCGACTGCAAGAACCTCTCGGAGGGGCAGTGTGTGCCCGCCTGCAGCCACACTGACCTTCCCATCCCCCCAGCAGAGGAGGAGGAGGATGTGCTGGCCTTCAACCTGCAGCACCTGGCCACGCTGGCCACAGCCTGGTCCCTGGTGGAGGCCGCTGGCCTGGACGTCCCCACCACCTCTGCACAGCCTCCTGCTGCCGAGCCCTGCGGTGGCCCCAGGCTCACCCCCCGCATGCAGATCCTGCAGCGAAAAGACACCTGGGCCCCCAAAACCAAGCCTGTGAGTGTGGTGCGGTTGGGGGTCCCGCTGCCCAGGTGGCCCGGAGCGTGGCAGGGCGGGGGACCCGAGCGCCCAGGCTGCCCCGTCAGCCCCGTCCTGGGCCCTGGCCTGGCTCACGGGCACCTGCGCCTTGCCCACCAGGTGTGCCCACTGAAGGCGGCCATCGACCGGCTGGACACGCAGGAGGTGGAGATGCGCATGCAGCTGGCGGAGCTGCAGCGGCGCTACAAGGAGAAGCAGCGGGAGCTGGCCCGCCTGCAGCGCAGGCACGACCACGAGTACGCGCGGGAGGGCCGGGGCAGGCGGGAGGGCTGGGCCAAGGCACCCACACCTGCATTCCCCAAGGGCTCCCACCCGGCTCTGCCCATGGCCTGTGGGGGGAAGCTGGGGTCTGGCTGAGACGCCCCCCAAGGCAGGAGGTACTCTCGAGACCTGAAGGGGGGAGGCGTTCAGCCGGTGGGGGTTCCCGTGGAGGAGCCGGAGCAGAGGCTGGTGCTGGGGAGAGACCGGTCCAGGGGGCGGTGGCAGAAGGGGGCTGGGAGGCCAGAGCGGGAGTTGGGGGCTTGTCTGGGAGCAGAGGAAACCCCACAGTCGCAGCAGGGGCGCACGTGCCCCCCTGAGCAGTGTGAGGGTGGCTGGCAGCCGGAGGCAGGGAGGTGGGGCAGCTCCCAGCCTTGCCCTCTGCCTGCAGGGCCAGGCTCCCCAGGACACGTCTTGGGAGCACCTGTCCCTCCGTTAGACCCTGTCGGGGAGCCAGGGTGGGCATGAATCTCTGACTGCCCCTCTGTGGCCCCTAGGAGAGAGGAGAGCTCTCGCAGCCCTGCGCGGCGGGGGCCCGGCCGGCCGAGGAAGCGCAAACACTCCAGCTCGCTGCCCGCCCTGCGGCCTGGGGGCCAGCTCGCCAGGACGGACGGCAAGAAAGTCAAGTGAGTCCTGGACTTGGGGCCACCACAGGGTGCCGTGGGTAGGCTGGGGCTGGCCCGGGGGCCTTGAGGCTGGAGCACCAGGGTCTGGGCTCCTCTGCCCTGCCCTAGCTCCCTGGGCTGCCGGGGCCCCTGCACCCCTTCTCTGAAGGCCAGCACTCCCTTCCCAGACGCTGGGCCATTTTGAGTGACAGTGGACACAGCCCTGCTCCAGGGCAGGCGCTGAGCCCAGGTCCCTTCCTTCCACTGCACTCAGCACCACCCTGGACCCGTCTGCTGGGGAAGCCACCTCCCCAGCGCTTGGCCACGCCAGCTCCACACACCTGGTGTGGCCACGGCCGTGGCATCAACCTCCCCCCCCCCGCCTGGCACCCCCGCCCGGCCCCCTTTGCGTGCGAGGCGGCGTTGCGTAAAAGCCTCTTTATCTGCGCGTATAAAGCCGTTGGTCACGCTGTGGCGCGGCTCGCGGCTGCCGGCGCGATGTTATTATCCATTACCCGCCCGGCGCAGTCGTTGGCGCACTCCTGGGCCTGGTATAATTGTCCTTCTCGGCTACAAATTGCCTCTCCCGGCAGGCCCATTTGCATAAATCCTCCGAGCTCCTCCAAACACGATTGGCGCGCGCGTGTGTGCGCCGCATCAATCCTGATGATTTGGTAATAATAGTTAAATCGGCACTAAATGGTTCCTTCAATTAAGACGGAGGCAAAAAATTAATCTCGGGGCTTTATGTCACAAAACATTAGCGAATGCAGAGAAGGTTACAGGGAGGAGGAGAGGGACCGCTCGCGGGCTGTGGGCTACAGCGGGATTCACCATATGGCTCCCCCCGCCCAGAGCTGTCCCTCTGCCCTGCCCAGGCATCACTCAGCAAGGGCCTCCAGGGCTGTCCCTCTGAGAACCAGCCCGCACGGGGCAGGGGGGGCCTCCTGGGCACAGGGGGCCCCTGCAGGCCGGGGCTTGCTGGGGAGCCCTGCCCAGGAGGGTGTGGGCCAGCAGTGTGCCCCCCTGGCACAACCCCCAGCCTGGAAGCCACCTTCGCCCAGACTCCGAGAAAGCAGGCCTTGGCTGGAAGGGCTCCTGCCTGGACAGGGACGAGTCTCCGGCCTCTCCCGGCCGTCTCCGGCCCACGCTCCTCCAGGCCGTGGGGCCCTGTGCTGTTGGCCGGCAGTTGGGCCCAGGGGACGGGCCTCCTACTCCGCAGGAAGTGGGGGGGCTGGGGCCCGTGCACGGCTGCAGGACCCTGTGGTGGCTTCCTCCCTGGTTGCCTCTCTGGGCAGGAAGATGAAAAGGGACGTCCGACCACACAAGGCTGGAGCTCTCAGTTTCCATCTGTGACTCGTTCTTGGGAACAGCCAGGGCTCTCTGCACGTGTGGACGGGGGTGGGGAGGTACGAAAGTGAGAGGCCAGGCCCCCCAGCCCCTGCCTGGCCAAGGACAGGCAGACGAGCTTCCCCAGCCTCGGTTTCCCCATGTGAAATGGGGTTGGGAAGGGAAGCGAGTCGTGCACTTGGCACACGGGGGTGCTGGGGAGGGTGAGGCCCCTACACAGCATGGAAAGTGGGGTGCCCCCACCAGGCGGGGAGCCCAGGATATAGGGGGATCAGGCAGGGCGTGTTCTGGGGTGTCTGCGGGCACCTGCTGGGTTGACCCTGCCGCAGCTCACAGCCTTAAGAGACAGTACACCCATGGGGCGAGGGGAAACCGAGGCTCCGTCTCAGCCACTTCCCAGGCTCTTTCTGAGATGTAGGGGCACAGGGTGCCCTCCATTGAGACCCACGTGGGCAGCAGGGGATGGAGCTCCCAAGAGGGTCTGAGCCTGGCAGTGGGGGCTCCCTGGGGCTGCCACTCCACCCCACCCCACCCCGTGGCCCTGGGTTGACCCATCCTCTTGCTGGCAGTGGCAGAAATGTTAGGAGTGGCCCTGTTCTCAGGGACCAGTCCAGCATCCTCTTTGTTCCTGACCGTAGGAGCATCTGGCCTGCATAGTCTTTACCGAGCCGTGACTTTCCCATTTCCCAGGTAGCAGGGCTGGGACCACGGCTCCCCGACACGGGGCTGCCTCCCAGGGAGCCAGGGCCCTCTCCCGTCCCGCTGCCTGGCCTCTGGTCACCACAGCCATGACTGGAGCCTCCTGAGGGCATCCCTTCCCAGCAGGGTGGAAGGACGGGGTACAGGAAACAGAAATGTCCCCTTTTCCAGCACGGCTGAGCAGGGGGAGGCAGGGCTGGGGGCCTCGGGCCGCAGAGGGCTGGGTATCAGCAGGTGCCTGGCGCCAGCTCGGCCCTCCACGGGGTGGGGCTCCCCTGGGCACACAGGCTGCAACCCTGTGACCCACCACAGGGACTGTAGTGCCACAGCACCTGCCTCTGCCCTGCACCCACACTGACCCCCACCCCCACCCCGCACCCTAGGGCCGTGCGGACCAGCCTCAGCCGGCTGTGTGCAGAGCTGCGGGGAGCGGGTGGAGGTGAGCCCGCGCCGAAGCGCAGCAGGCTGGAGAAGAGCGTCTACCTGCAGGCAGCCTCCCTGGTGAGTCCTCCCCACCCTCCTCGGACACCCGGCTGTGAGTCAAATGAGCAAACCAAGGCTCCTGAGCTTCCAGGACCCCACAGCAGGCAGAGCCCCTGCACCCATGGGTGTGATGAGGGGCTGTGACTCCTCAGCATACCTTACGGGCTGGTCCCACCTGGCGGCTGGCCCTCTACCTGCTCCTGGGCGCTCCCTCCTTGGCTCTGCCCGGCCAACCGGTGCATTCTCTCAGCAGAATGACTCTGCGGGAGCTGGGGCCCTGCCCTCCCGGAGATGGCTCTGGACATGGGCTCCCCGGAGCCATCACCTTGCTTGTCCACCCAGACAAGAGGCTGGTCCTTCTGTCCAGGACGCCTGCTCTCGTCCCTCGCCTTTAGGAAAGCACACAGCCCATCACCTTGACGCCCACGCACCCGAGTGGGTTGGCAGTAGGGGGCTGTGCAGCCAGGGACATCGGCCAGATGTCCCGTTGGCCCCTTTTGAGGGCAAGGCCCTGTGGTGCCACCCCAGAGCCAGGCATCGACAGAACCATGTGAAGGGAAGGGGCTGGGCTGGGCTGGGGTGGGGGCCCCCAGAGTGCAGCCGTCGCCTCCTATCCACAGGAGAAGGCTCGATGCAAGAAGAGCAGTGGCCAGAGTGGTCTGGCATCCTCAGTGGCCCACAAGGCAGCCCGGCTGAAGCCAAAGGTCAAGGGCAGGGGTCTGCCTGCGGGCCTTGGCCCCTTCCCGAGGGCAGAGGTGAGCCCAGGGGGGCGCATCCGCAAGGAGCTGTCCCGAGCCAAGAGCGCCAAGGCATCGAGGGCAGCCCGGCGCCCACAGCCCGAGGGCGATGGCAGCAGGGAGATGCCCAGATTCCCCACGCGGCCGGCGGTGGCCTCGTCCCATGAGGCAGGCAAGTTGTTGATGGGAGCAGCCGCTTGCAGGGGCCAGGTGGGAGCGGTGGGCCAGGGAGGACCTCCCACCAGGCAGGCTGGAGGAGGAGGGGAGGGTCTCATGAGGGAGACCCCCTTCCCGAGGCAGCACGGGCGGGGGGGTGTCTGTGTGCCCCACCCCCACACGGGGCTAGGGGAGGAAGGAGGCTCCTGGTCACATCCCGGAAAACGGAGTTAAAAATAGCCCTCCTGCCTGCTCCAGCCGCCATGCATGCACGGGGTGTCAGGCCAGGCCAACCGAGGGCTCATCTGGCCCCAGTGAGCACATGTCCAGAAACAGGAGCCGTGAGAAGTAGAATCTCCCACCCCAGCCCCCCAGGCCTTCCCCGGGGGTCTCAGATGCCCGGGAAGGACAAAGGGCGCTACTTCAGGCTGGGGGCGGCGTCTGGGCCAGAAGACAGCAGAGGCTGCCAGGTGGGCACCCTGTTGCCCAGGGAGAAGAAAGGCGCCCACCCCACCCTGCCCAGGTGCCCTCAACCTGGAGGCCGGGCCCAGTTCCTGCAGCTGCTGCCCCGCAGAGCAGCCAAGGGTGGCAGTGACTGGACTCCGCTCACCGCCCCACGCAACGCTCCCTGCGGTGATCTGTGTCTCACCCCAAGACACACCAGGACATCGCCCGCAGTCAGGTGGACCCCTCTGCCTCTCTCCCAGGCAGTGGCTATGACAGCGAGGACTGCGGGGGTCTCTTGGGGACAGAGGCGCCGCCCAGGGAGCCCGGGCTGCACTCAGGGCCCGGCATGGCCGTGCTGGGGCCCTCGCCCTCCTCCGTGGTCAAGATGGAGGCCAACCAGAAGGCCAAGAAGAAGAAGGAGAGGCAGGGCCTGCTCGGTAACCAGGGGGCGTGGGCAGCCCGGCTCGGCCTGGCGGGCGGGGGCTCCCGCAGCTGGGACCCCCATCACTGTGCCCTCGCTCCCTCCCACAGGGGCCTGCCGCCTGTCCAGCCCCGAGGGCGAGGTGAAGATCAGGCGGCGGACAGTGAAGAAGGCGGGTGCCAAGCTGGAGCGGGCGCCGGGGCGGAGGCCGCCAGGAGCGCCAGGCAAGAAGAAGGCCAAGGGCGGCCTGCGGGCAGAGCCAGGGGCCACCCCGGGCAGGGACGCCCTCTTCAGCTCCTCCCGGGCCTTTGCCTGCCGCGAGGAGGGCAGCAAGCTGGCCAGCGAGCGCCTCAAGAGAGCCACGCGAAAGAGCACCATGCTGCAGCCGGTGCTGCGGGTGAGGCGGATGGGCTCCCCAGGGCCACGACACTGGGGTCTGGGGCCCCAAGGGGTGGGCGTCCCTGGGAGAGGCCTTCCTGGCCGCACCCCACCCTCCTTCCCTGCACGCCGCCCCTGAGTCCTACCTGGGCGGCCGCGGGCAGGAGCTGCAGCCACCCTCACCGCGGCCCTTCTCCGCCCCCCTGTGCACAGCGGAAGAACGGAGCCCTGTCCATCGCCCTGGCCGCCCGCAACGCCAAGGCCATCCTGGCCAAGGGCCGGAAGCTGGGCAAGGTGAAGAGCAAGAGAGTCCGCAAACAGGTAGCATCCCCGCCCCGGGGCTGCAGGGCCCAGGCTCGCCCCAGCCCCTCCTGACCCCTCTGGCCCCCAGGGCAAGGGCCGGGCCGTGAGCCGACTGCTGGAGAGCTTCGCAGTGGAGGACGACTTCGACTTTGATGACAACAGCAGCTTCTCGGAGGAGGAGGAGGAAGAGGAGGAGGAGGAGGCCAGTGGTCCCCTGAGCCTGGAGCAGAGCTCGGCCCTGG
Source organism: Cheirogaleus major (assembly GCA_963574435.1). Lineage (NCBI taxonomy): Eukaryota > Metazoa > Chordata > Mammalia > Primates > Cheirogaleidae > Cheirogaleus > Cheirogaleus major. The sequence continues at coordinate 27,006 of CAUYPO010023579.1, read as the reverse complement.
GTGAGCAGAGCCGGGAGGACGCGCGAGCGCCTGGGGGACAGAGGGTGGGCCAGCCCGGGCCGGCCACCGACGCTGACGCCCACTGCCCACAGCGCGTTCCTGCACCATCCACAAGGAGGACCTGCAGGATGGGCTGCCGGTGCTCATCGCCAAGGAGGACAACCTGCTGTACGCGGGCAGCGTCAGGACCCTGCAGGCCCCCGACATGTGAGCCGGGCGAGGGGGCAGGTGGGGGCGGGGCGGGGCGGGGCGGGCTGAGACCCGAAGGCTCCTCACCCCACCCTCATGCCCCCAGCTACAGCATCATCATCGAGGGTGAGAGGGGCAACCGGCAGAGGGTCTATTCACTGGAGCAGCTGCTGCAGGAAGCGGTGAGGGGCCCAGCTACCCGGGGGCAGGGCGGGGGGTAGGCTCTGGACACCCCGGACTCAGGCCCCACCTGCTCATGGGCACCACCCACGGGTCCCTGCAGGTCCTGGACGTGCAGCCGCAGTCTAGCCGATACCTCCCGCCCGGCACCCGGGTCTGCGCATACTGGAGCCAGAAGTCTCGCTGTCTGTACCCGGGCAACGTGGTGCGAGGTACGTTGCACCCAAGGCCAGGGCTCGGGCAGGCCCCTCTGAGACCCACAGAGCGCCTGGGGGGGCCCTGTCCCCACTGTCCAGTTTCCCAGGCCGGCCCCTCCCACCCTTCCCTGCCCAGGAGGCTGGAGCCAGCAGAACCAGCTCTCTGCTTAGACAGAGCAAGATAGCAGAACCAGCTCTCTGTTTGCCATGAGAAAGCGAGGGGCACGTGGGACGGGGAGAGTGGGGGCTCTGGCTGTGGGGCCAAGCAGAGAAGGACGGGCAGGGCAGGGCCCCAGATGCCCAGGGCTGGGGTCGCCGAATCCATCCCAGGGGCACCAGCTCCCCTGCGGTGAAACCTGGGCACGGGGAGCCCCCCCGAGGTGGGGAGGCGAGGACCCCCAGGTAAGTGGGCGGGAGGCGCCTTCAGACGTGACTTGGTAGGATGGGAGGCGGTCCGTGGCTGCATGAGGCGGAGGAGGCCGTGGGCTCCTGGGCCGCTCAGCAGCTGCAGCAGAAGGTGCTCAGGGAGCAGGTCTGGGCGCTGCAGCCCCTCCTCCCTGGCCAGCCGTGTGCTCCTGTGCCGTTCGCAGGCAACTGTGGGGAGGAAGAGGAGGACCTGGATTCCGTGGTGGTGGAGTTCGACGACGGGGACACAGGCCACATCGCCGTCTCCAACATCAGGCTCCTGCCCCCAGACTTCAAGATCCAGTGTGAGCACCCCAGGACCGCCAGAGGCCCCTCCCGCCTGGGCCTCCCCCTGTCCAGACAGGCTCCCAAGAAGGGGGCGAGGGCTGGCGGTGGCCACGTGGCCATGGCACTGAAGCCTCTCTGCCCACGTGTCCGCAGGCACGGAGCCCTCCCCAGCTCTGCTCGTGTCTAGCAGCTGCCGGAGGACCAAGAAGGCCTCCAGTGAGGCCCCCCCGCCCAGCGAAGCCACCGCCCCCAGCCTGTCCCCAAAAGCGCAGGACGGCTCCGAAACCTCGAAGACCCCCGGGAAGAAATCCATGAACAAAGAGAAAGCTGGTATTTGCAGGACTGCTGAGAACCCGGGTCGGGGGAGGCACCGCCTGGGGCGCGGGCGGCCCGGCGGCGCACGGGGAAGGGCACACGGGGACAGCTTCGCGTGCCCCGCCCGCACTGACTCTCCCTGGCCTCCCCACACAGGCAAAGCTGAACTCCTAACCTCAGGTGCCAAACCCCCCACGGGGGCCTCAGACCACTTCTTGGGCCGCCGGGGCAGCCCCCTGCTGAGCTGGTCCGCGGTGGCCCAGACCAAGCGGAAGGCGGTGGCCGCGGCCACGGCGGGCAAGGGGCCGGGGGTGTTGCAGAACCTCTTCCAGCTCAACGGCAGTGCCAGGAAGCTGCGGGCGCACGAGGCCCTGTTCCCTGTGCACAGCGTGGCCGCGCCCGTGTTCGGCAATGGCTTCCGCGCGGACTCCTTCAGCAGCCTGGCCAGCTCCTATGCACCCTTCGTGGGCGGGGCCGGGCCGGGCCTGCCCGGCGGAGCCCACAAGCTGCTGCGGGCCAAGAAGGCCGAGCGGGCGGAGGCTGAGAAGGGCGCGAGGCGGCGGGCAGGCAGTGAGTTCCTGGTCAAGCTAGACCACGAGGGTGTGACGTCCCCCAAGAACAAGAACTGCAAGGCGCTGCTCATGGGGGACAAGGACTTCGGCCCCAAGCTGGGACGGGCCCTGCCCAGCCCTAGCTACGCGCACCCGGCCCTGGCGGGCAAGGACAGGAAGGGGCGGGCGCCCGTCCACCCACTGCCCATGGGCCTGGCGCTGCGCAAGTTCGCGGGCCAGGCCGAGTACCCGCTGCCCTGCGACAGCGACTGCCACAGCTCCTACTCGGACGAGGATGAGGACGGGCCGGGGCTGGCGGCCGGCGTGCCCTCCCGCTTCCTCACCCGCCTGTCCGTGTCCTCGTCCTCGTCTGGCTCGTCCACCTCGTCCTCCTCGGGCTCCGTGTCCACCTCCAGCCTCTGCTCATCGGACAACGAGGACTCATCCTACAGCTCGGACGACGAGGACCCCGCCCTGCTGCTGCAGACCTGCCTCTCCCACCCTGTGCCCGCCCTCCTGGCCCAGCCCGAGGCCCTGCGCGCCAAGGGGGGCCCCCACGCGCACGCCCAGCGCTGCTTCCTGTCCAGGGCTGCAGTGGCCGCGGGCGCCGGCCCCAGCGGAGGCAAAGCCAAGCTCAAGCGCAAGGAGGCCCTGAGCTTCTCCAAAGCCAAAGAGCTCTCGCGGAGGCAGCGGCTGCCCTCCGTGGAAAACCGGCCAAAGATCTCAGCCTTCCTGCCTGCCCGGCAGCTCTGGAAGTGGTCAGGGAACCCCACGCAGGTAGGTGGGATTGTCCCCCCACCCCCGGGCAAGGTGGGGCCCCTGGCGGAGCTCCTGTTTCCGGGGAAGCCAGCCCTGCCCTGGCCCCATCATCTATTCCACTCTCCTTTCGTTTTCTATTCCACTGCAAGTAAAACATGTGGAAGACGGCCGGGCGCGGTGGCTCACGCCTGTAATCCCAGCACTCTGGGAGGCCGAGGCGAGTGGATCGCTCGAGGTCAGGAGTTCGAAACCAGCCTGAGCAAGAGCGAGACCCCGTCTCTACTTAAAATAGAAATTAACTGACCAACTAAAAATATATATACAAAAAATTAGCCGGGCATGGTGGCACATGGCTATAGTCCCAGCTACTCAGGAGGCTGAGGCAGGAGGATCGCCTGAGCCCAGGAGTTTGAGGTTGCTGTGAGCTAGGCTGATGCCACAACACTCTAGCCTGGGCAACAGAGTAAGAAAAGAAAAAATGTGGAAGACTCAGGGGAAGAACAAACACCCTCCCACCATCCAGCGCGTCCTCCGTGAGCACACGGTGGCTTTCGCGCCAGGGCGTGTGCCCGTTTGTTGGCACAGTGTCGCCTGAGCATCTTTCCACACGGCCAGCCGGGAGGGCTGCCGAGGACCAGTGTGAACAACTGGTGGGCGCCCCACACCGGGTCCCTGCGGCCAGACTCCGTGATCCTTTATCGTCAGTCTAGATGCCCTGACCTGGTGCCGGGGACACCCAGGCGTGGCCACCGCCCCCGGGCCCCGCGGCTGTGGGGCCTCCCTCCAGCAGAGGCAGCTGTCTCTCACCCTGGCGGGTGCCCGGCACACGCAACATAGGACACGCCCGTGTCTAGGCATACACGCAGACACACGCACACACGCACTCGCAGGACACACCCTCTCCTGGCCACCGCCTGTCCCCAAGTCCACACCGGGCCCCTCATTGCCCTGCCCCGTGTTCCCCCCGCAGCGGCGTGGCATGAAGGGGAAGGCCAGGAAGCTGTTCTACAAGGCCATCGTGCGGGGCAAGGAGACGCTGCGCGTCGGGGACTGCGCGGTCTTCCTGTCCGCCGGGCGGCCCAACCTGCCCTACATCGGCCGCATCGAGAGCATGTGGGAGTCGTGGGGCAGCAACATGGTGGTGAAGGTCAAGTGGTTCTACCACCCCGAGGAGACCAAGCTGGGCAAGCGGCAGTGTGACGGCAAGGTGAGCGCAGCGCCTCGTGGCCGGGCGCGGTGGGGACGGCGGGCGGGGGGCCACGGCCGAGGTGAGAGGAACGTCATCTGGAGCAGCCTCCCCGGCCCAAGGTGCCACAGGCCCTGCGGGAGCCACATGGCCGCGCCTCCCTGGCTCCCTGCGGAGTGGGAGACGGTGTCACCCGTGGGGGCGGTGGCCACGGCAGCGCTTAGCCCCAGCGGCCCCAGCTCACTCCTGGGATTCGTGGCAGCCCCTTCTGCCCCGTGGGCCCCCTGCTCCTGCCTCCGATGCCCGCCACAGGCAGCACGCTCCCAGCATGCCGTTCTTCCCCCCGGGAGAAACCCCGTTTTCACACAGCTCGGAGGATCCCGTCTTTAGGGGAACAAGTGCCCCCCCCCCCGTTATGACAGATCTTGGGAGTCCCGAGTACCGGCTCCTGCGGTGATGGTGCCAGGGCGGGGGTCCTTTCCCCCGGGGATGGTGCCAGGGCTGGGGGAGCACGCTGGCGGCTCCCAGCCGCCGACTCCCTCCGCGCCCCGCCACAGAACGCGCTGTACCAGTCGTGCCACGAGGACGAGAACGACGTGCAGACCATCTCCCACAAGTGCCAGGTCGTGGGGCGCGAGCAGTACGAGCAGATGGCGCGGAGCCGCAAGTGCCAGGACCGGCAGGACCTCTACTACCTGGCCGGCACCTACGACCCCACCACGGGGCGCCTAGTGACGGTGGACGGCGTGCCCATCCTGTGCTGAGCCCGCCTGGCACCCGATCCGCGGCGCTGAGAGGTCAGGCCGAGCGCCAGGGGCGTCCGAGCAGATGCGCGAGCCGCCGGGCAGGGTCCGCGCTCCCCTGTGATTTCCCTGGAAAGAGAGAGCTCCCCGGCTGGCCGGCCGCAGGGCCCGCCCTGTCCCATCTGCTGCAGAGGGTCGCCCTGCACCCCTGCTGGGACCTCGCCACCCGCCGGCCGGCCAGCCCCACACGGGCGCTCTGTTTTCCGCATCGGCAGTTCACGAGAGATTAGAATCCAAGCCATATTTCCCTAGTACCTCCGGCTGTCTCCCACCAGGGAAAGCAGAAATCAGGTGTGTTGTCTATTTATTGCTCTATGTAAATATTGTATTTCTGCGGGGAAATTTTATGGAAAAAAGTGGAAAAGGATTTTTTTCCCCATCCGAGTGACGAGGGTGTGTGTGTGCGCGTGTGTGTGTGTGTGTGCACGCGTGTGTGTAGGGACCGTGTTTGGGGGTTCTCTTCGGAAATGCACTGTTCTCCTCAGCATAGCTGAGTTCCGACTGGGCCATCTGTGACGACAGAGGCAGCTCTGGGTGGGGGCAGAGGCCAAAGGCCACGGAAGGGTCAGGTGAGACCCTCGAGGGCACCCTCTAATCTCTTGGGGGGCTACTGTGTAAGGTGAAAGTCACACTTGAGCTTACTTCCTGTCAATGTGTCTCCTAGGAAAATAGTCCTGGGGGGGGTGGGGAGGGCCACAGCGGAGAAGGGGCTCCAGGCTCCGGGCGCAAATGCAAACAGGACCAGCGCCCGGCCCAAGAGTGGCGGCGGCCACGTGCATCTTACCTCTGTTTAAAACGAAACAAAGACGAACAAGTATTTCAAAGTATTGATAAGCAAAGGTGACATTTTGATTTTATTTCCTGAATATTCCAATTTATATTTGATTTCTGTTTCCATGGCCAGTTAGTCCGAGGGGAAGGAGTCTGGCCTCCACCTGGGGCAGGGAGGGGGCCGGCCCCTCCTCACCCTCCCGCCCCCTCCGTCCTTTCCTCGAGCAGCCGGTAGCCTGGGAGTTCCACCCGATTCATCCTCACCTCCTCCCCAGACACCTTCCCGGTGCCCCAAAACCCCTGGCCAACCTCGCTGGCCTGCTCAGGGCTTGGGACAGTGACAAGGCCAGGCCAGAGGTTCAGGACTGGGGGCCAAAAAAATAAAAGACAGGCTCTGCCCTCACCGCCCACCCCGGCCGGGGCCCCAAGGAGGTTTCTGGGCCTTCTCTGCGGCCACCAGATGGCCTGTTGCAGAAGTGCCTGGAGGCAGAGCCAGGGTCCCTCCTGCCCGCCGTGCCCACGTCCCGGCCCCCCGTGCCCCGGTAATGCAAGAGAACTCAGCACCCCTTCCGTCCTCCCTCGGTTGACAAGGACAGACAGGGCCGGCCGGACCGGACCTGCAGCCGCAGCCCTCGTTCTCAGAAAGGCGTCAGGGGCCACGTGCTCCCCATGTCTGTCCTCGACAAGGCTCTCCTGGCCCCGCAGGGAGCTGCAGGGAAGCCCCCCAAGGCAGCTGCTGCTCTGGGGTGAGTCATGTGTGAGCCACAGCCAGGTCCCTCGAAAGAGGGGTCATGGGGGCCCCACCCCCACCCCCAGGCCCTCTCGGCCCCCACTTCTTTCTCAGGCCACCCAGGAACCCACTCTCCTCCAAGGCCTGTTTCTCCTGCCTGCTGCAGGCCCCCCGGGGGTCCCTCCTGGTGGCTCCACAGGACGCGCGAGGCAGGAGAGGGCCGCTTTGTGACGGGGACCCCCCAGCTTTCCCGCTCCCACCCCAGAGTTTACCCTTTGTCTTGGCATGAGTGCAATATGTCGTCCTGGTGGGTGTTGGGAAGACGGTTAGCTGAGGTCCTGCCCGAGGCTTGGGAACCACAAAGATGTCACAGAAAGAAAGCGCGGCCAGGCACGAAGGCCCCGAGTCTGGGACAGCTGAGACGCTGAAAGGAGAATTAAGGCCATTTTACACCCCGCGTGCCGAGGCGTGGGCACGAGGGGAAGGGCCCTCTCTGGCCGCCTTGTCCCTTGCCCCTTCTGCCGGGTTCCTCCGTCCTTCCATCTCTCTCCCCTCTCTCCTTGCTGTGTGTGTGCGAGTGGCGTGACCCTCCCTCTATCCGTGGTTAAACGTGGCAAAAGCACGATTCTTGTAAATGTGTAAACTAAGAGGATGGTTGGATTTTTTTTCAATGTAAACACTAAAAACAAAACAAACAAAAACACAAAGGTTTTATGAACAGCAAACTCTATGTAAAGGCATTTTAGTATTAAATTTTTTATTGATAACTTGCTTAAGAATAAATATATGAACTATTGTACAGGTTTTCCATGGCCCAGAATCCTGACTGCCGAGTGCGGGTGTGCGTCCCACGGTTACTCTCCCGAGAACCCCTGGCTCCAGGGGTCTCAGCCGAGATGTCCAGGTCCCGAACTGGAGCTTCCAGGCCAGGCGTCCACACTCAGCCTCCAGCATTAGCCCAAGAGGAGCCCTTCAGGGCACTGGGCCTGGGGCCAGCAGGGGACATAGAGCCAGAGTAGGTTTGGGGTGGCCTTAGTCTTGGAGCACCCCCCAGGATGAGGTCACCTTTCCTAGTGGATCTCATCTGAGAGCCGGGTTAGTCACCTGTCCAGCCTCAGCCAGTCCACGTGGCCGGGGTGGGTTTCCCTGGAGGGGAAAAGGGTGGGGTCAGTCTCCAAGAGCATGGCGATAAGAGGCAGGGTGGTCCCCAGAGCCCACTTGAGTGCTATGGCCACCAGGAATGAATGCTTCTGGACAGCACTCCCCCACACCCTACCCAAGGGAGGGCGCGGCTGGATTCATTCAACAAACATTCTCCCGCCCGACAGCCATGCAAGGCATGATGGGTAAACAGTCCTGGCTGCTCAGTGGAGGAGTGCACAGCCCGGAGGCAGGCCCAAGGCCGGTGGGGGGTGTGTGTGTGTCAGGAATGGGGGTACATTGCACCCCCAGCTAGAGAGGGCCCACCCATGAGGCTGCAGACTCAGAGGAAGCCTGCACCTGCTGGGACGGGGAGCTCCTTGTCCCCCACCTCCTGACTCTGGGAAGCTGCTGGCGTTGGGCACGCCCGCCTGCTGGGCCTAGTCTGAGCGCCTGGTGTCCGCTGTGCCTGAAGCCAAAACACCTTGCCTGTGGATCCTGCAGCCCCTGGTCTGCAGCCCCTCGTGCGAGTGAGTGTGGAGGGGGGTTTCCAGCCTGGCCACCCAGAGGCCCGATGCCAAGAGCTCCACCAGGAGGCGAGGGTGGCCCGGCGGAAGCCTTAGGTGCCCGGGAGCGCTGAGTGAAGGAGCCTGCTGGACGGGGTTCCTGGCTGAGGGACCCTGTGTGGGTGAGGGAGGAAGGACTGGGGTTTGGCCAGAGGCCCCCTGTGGGCTTAGAAGACCCTGACTGCAGTTTCTGGGTGGGACAGAGTCCAGGCCTGGGAGGGCAGGGCAGGGAGGAAGCCCCAGCCAGGACTGGCTTCTCCACCGAGCAGGGCCCCGGGGCTGGGTGGTGGATGGTGCAGGAGCAGCCGGGGGCAGGGTGTGGGGGCTGAGGCTGGTGCTGGAGGGCGGTGGAGGCAGACCACCGGGACCCCAAGAGCAGGACCCTGCTCGCAGCCGGACGGCGGGCGCTCCCGAGGGCTCTGAGCAGAGGGATCCTTGGCCAAACTGGGGACTCCCTCTGTGGCCCAAGGTCAGGGTCAGAGGAGACAGGCTGACACCAAGAGATAGCTCCAGGGCCGGGTGGCGGGCACAGGTCTGGGCAGGGCCCAGTTGAGGCTGAGGGCCAGAAACTGGCGGGAGGAGAGGGGCCTGGCTGAAGCAGGTACCACCGGTGGGCCCAGGAATGTGTGTGGGGGGGGGGTGAGCCCAGGAGACAGGTGGCCACCGGTGCCCAGCTGAGCATGGGCTGCAGCAGGCCCAGGTGAGCCCCCGGCAGGGTCGGGAGGCAAGATAGGAGCCTGTTCCAGCCCCCTGTTCCCAGTGTCCGTTCCCACCTCCCCACCTTATCTCAGTCAGGGTGGTCCCTGCCTTCCAGGCCCTCCTGCCCCAGAACAGGGCCTGGGCCCAGCAGGGGCAGGGGGAGTGGGGAGCGGACGGCCTGGGAAGGAGTCAGTGGCGGGGGCAGGCATGGCAGCGGCACCCCGAGGGTTAACCGTGCGCGGCTACACTTTGATCAAGACAAACACGCCATTATGTGAGATGCTGAGCAAGATGAATGGTGGCGGCTGGGTGAGCAGGATCAATAAAAGTGATGTTTTATCAGGTAGAAATGACAACCCGGCTGATCACAATTCGTTTTTAATACCACAAACCAATTGGGGACCAGGGCGCTTTAATTGTCCATCCCTGGCCCGGGTAAGGTTGCCCAGGGTTGTCCGGGCAGCCTCTCCGGGTCGCAGCCACCAGTCTCCAGCAAGTGAGGGGGGCCCCTGGGTGCCGGCTGAGGAACCGGACAGAGGCGGCGCCCTGGAGAATGACTTGAACAGCCTGTGGCAGGAACTTGGGGGTGTTGGCCTCCACACTGCCCTGCTGCCCCCCTATCCCACTTCCCTTGGAGTCCCAGTGACAGGCCAGCACCTCTCTCCTCTGAGAGCCAAGGGACCTAGCCTTGGGCCTTCTGTGCCCATCCCCAGCCCCTGTGCCCTCCAGCCTGACAGCAGAGTGGAATCCAGTTCCCCTACATCCAGCCTGGGGCCCTGCCTTGTCCCTGTGCCCCCAGAGTCCTGGTCACTGCTGGCTGGGAGGGCACAGAGAAGGCAGGAGCAGAGCAGTATGAAGCCTCCTTCCTCCCTGGGGCCGTGGGCCGAGGGGGACTGGGGCATCCTGGTGCCACCTGGGCCCTGCCCACATGTTGGTCCAGAAATCCTTTTTGTGGCCTCCTATGAATCTCACCCTGGTCTCATGGCAGGGCTGGGGCAAGAGACTCAGGGTTTCTGTTTCACAGACGAGGACATGGGGGCCCCAAGACATCAGGGTGGAGTCAGGCAGGAGCCTCCCGCCCCAGCCCTGCCCTCCTCCCCTCCCAAGTCTGGGGCACTCAGGCCTCTTGGTCCCCTTGCCAGCCGCACTAAGGTCTTGGCTGGGCCCTGACGACCCACCAGCCTGACTGTCTACGTGGGGCCGGTCTGCCTAGGAGACATGCTCCTGTCACGGTCCAGGTGTGGACAGGTGGCCTGAAGGGCCTGCTCCCTGGGGGTGCATGGGGGGCCTGCATCCACTTACCCCACGGATGTTCACAGAGCCATGCCAGGTGTTGGGGATGCATCCACCTGCGGACCCTTGCGTGAAGGATCCCAAAGCCAGAGATGTGCCTCTCTCCCTCCACACTAGCCCAGGACCCAAAGGTGGGGGTGTGGCCGGATCATGGGGCCTCTGGGCAGACTCTCTGAGGTAGAGGCCCAGAAGAATAGGAACTCGAGGCAGCAACAAGGTGTCCGGGCCCTGAAGGCGTGGGGCCGTAGGGGCTGAGAGCCTGCATGGGCAGCACCTGGCTCTCTTCCTCCACTCTCTTCACCAACAGCTCAGACCAACTCCAGCAGCAACACAAAGCCAGGTTGGTGACTACAGGCACAGCAGATAGGTCACACCAGGCTAACCTGGCTGTGGGATGGGACGAGACTGCCGCAGGGCCTGGGAGTCAGCACAGCTGAAAGCCAGGCAGTGGAGGAGGGCCTGGGCCCTCTGAGCTGTTCTCTGCGGTCTCGACACCCCCTCCGCAGGGCCTCTTGTCCCTACCCACCCCCAAACAAGTCTTGAGAGGGCCCCACTCAGGCAGAAAGAGGAGCAGGGCTGGCCTCCAAACTCCCCCAGTGTTGGTGCAGTACCGTGGGGATCAAGTGCGTGGCTGGAGCTCTCTGGGCACTTATGTCAATTCTGAAGTCCAGAGGACATTTCGACTGCCATTCAGCCCACTGGAGGTCCTGAGGGCCTGGGGCCGAGGCCTTTCCAAGGCAGGAAGCAGCACCAGACCCAGAGCAGCAACTGAGCAGCTGCCCAGAGCCTAGGAAAGGGTTCGCAGGGAGCAGGCCACATGGTCACAGGCACCTAATGCTGCTGCAGAACTTAGAAAATCATCCCTTTTCTTAGGTTCCACGTTCCTGACAGTGTCCTTTGCGCCTCTCCTTTGCTCAGATGGTGTTTTCAGGCACGCTGCAGCACGGGCCAGCCCAGCATCAGTACAGCACGGCCAGTCAGATGGGCGTTTCCCGTCTGTTTTTTTGGGGCTTCTGAGCGAGATTGTACCCATCTACAGAAAGAAAGGGCGAGGGACTGACACAACCCCCAGGCCTCCCGGGCCAAAATGTACTGCTCAGGGCAAGCCTGCGCCAGTCCTGTCTACCTAAACAGGACAGCAGGGCTAGCGAGCAAACTCCCAACGCCTCCAGCCCATTCCAAATAACCTAAACATCGTAGAATCTGCCATCTGCCAGAGGAGGTCTGTGATGTCCCTGTCCCATCAATGTCAGTGCACGACATTGTTTCTCAACCCCTAATGATGTGATCCGTTCCTGGCATGGACACAACTTGTTTCCTTCTCAGCCTTTCTGTCTGTCCATCTATTCATTTGCCACGTCAACAAGTGCATACTAAAGACCTACTGCGTGCCAGGCACCAGGATGGAGTATCGAGAAGATTACACGTCGCCACTCACCAGCTCAGAGCCAAGCAAGGCACAAGGCCGGCACAGAAGCCACAGCACCCTGCAAACCCAAAGCTCCAGCAGAGAAGCTGCCACAGAGGCCATGAGACAGGGCCCCTCCTTAGTACAGAGCAGCTGCAGGCCAAGGAACCCTGGTTGGGACCCCCAGAAAGGGGAGCAGTCTTGCTTCTCTCCCAGGAAGCTCAACCCCTGGCAGAATCTACTTCTAGGGGTATCCACAGTTGCTTCAACTGGTTTAATCTGAACAAGAAAGGCGGCTTTCAGAGGAAGGTAGGATGAGGGGCTTGCAAGGTAGGAACTGGCTTCCATGGGCATCAACATCAGGAAACAGTGACAGCAAGACCAACCTCTAGGCCCGGGCTCTTGGCCGTGGGGCAGACTGGCCAGGAGGCCAGTGGGAACTCTGTTCTCACTGAGCCTAGGGCTGGGGGCTGGGTCTTCACTGAGAAAAAGAGTTCCAGATGGCAGTGGGGGTGGGCCTAACCAGAGGCTTCCCAAAGCCCCTCTCCCCTAAGCTCCCCAGCAGCCAGGAGCCTCAGGCTCCTGAACCCTTCCTGCGGTGATGGAATGGTCTAGAGGCCTCCTCACAATTTGGTTTGCTGAGAGGGGAAAGTTAAAACCACCCTTTTTATTTGGGAGCCTTTGAACAAGTTTATGATCCTGCCCCTTGTCAGGAAATCTGTTTTCACTTATAGGAAACAGGCTCAGGGCCGGCGATGAGCAGACCAGTGAGGGGAGACTCCGCACTGACAGGCTAATTATATTTTTCACCACCCGGCCCTTCAGTCGCTCCCTCTGATCCCGAGCAAAGTGCTCTTGGCCTCGGGCTCCTCTTTTGGGGGGCTGCGGGGGTGGGGCTGGGCGAGCTGAGCTAGAGCGACGATGTAGAACACTGGAGGTGGCGTGGAGGGGACCCTGACAGGAGGGAACATGTGCCCTCTTACAAGGGCACGTCGGCGCAACCAGTGCCACCAGCACTAGGCGGCCTCTGCTCAGTGCAGGGGGCTCTGTGGGGCGGCCGGGGAACCCTAGAGCATCAGTACGGAACGCCAAAGCCCTCGAAGGTTATCCGAGGCCATTGTCCCCGGGCCCCGGAAGTCCCTAGGGCTGCGGGAAGGGCTTCCTCTGCGACCAGTGACCCCGAACACACGTGGCTCTGTGGGCCGCCACGCCACTCTCCAGTCACATCAGCCAGGCCGGGCCAATCATGGTGCCCCCGCCCTCCACCATGGCGATTGGCTTTGTAGTGCACACGTGACCCAAGCTGAGCCAATCAGAGCTCGTTCCTGGGACTGGACATGCGCACAGCCTCAGTGTCGCGGCTGGTGACCAAACCCGAGACTCCCGAATGAGGTTATTACGTCGAGTGCAGGACGCCCAGTTTAAATTCATATTTCAGGTAAAGAACAAATAATTCGTAGTATAAGTATGTTCCATGCAATATTTGGGATATACATGTGCTGAAATGACTCGTTCTTCATCTGAAACGTGGACTTAACCTGACGCCTGTGTTCTGTCTGCGGCGTTGGGAGACCCGCGTCGGGGGTGGTTGTCCTGGAAACCCAGTGGTCCGCACACGAGACCCCCATCGCCTGCCGGCCGCGGGGGCAGCAGCCTGGTACGGGAGCTCTTGCAGGAAGCCAGCCCAGTGGCTGCGACCTTACAGCCCCGCCATGCGGGACAGTCCTCCCTGTGTGTCGCACGTTCAGCGTGTGTCTCGTGTTCAAGGCCGAGGTCTACACAGAGTCCTGGGCAGTGCTGGCATCTGGCCAGATGTGAAGGACTTGGGAAGAGCCAATGGCAGAGGAGAATCAGGGAGACTTGAGGAAGAGGAGAGTGAACAGACGCCCCGGGCTGTCCCAGAGGCTGAGCATGTGGCAGGTGAGCACCACTGGGGCCCCACTGTGGAAGAGTTTTCAGTAGTCAGATGGGCATGTGACCCACCCCACGGTGCCCATCATCTCCCTTCCCCAGCTCCATAGGCTTACGGTGGGCAAGGAGGAAGGTTACGCACAAGGACCCCACCATGAAGCTCCCCTCCCCACAGCCGGCCTGGTCCCCACTGATGAATGCTCAGTTGCCAGGAGCCACAGCGGACCTCCAATCCCAGCTCTGACATCGTGCCTCAAGGGGACTGGATGCCATGTGTGGTGCATTGATTACCTGGGGCCCCTACTATCATGGCACAGGCAGCAATTAGTCCTCATCAGGAATAGGACTACTCTGGATCTGTATGTGCCCCGGGCCTAGAGAACCCCTAGACCTGCTCAGGGAACCCCACCCAGCCCTTGCAACCAAGCTCATCTCAGAGGACAGCAAGGAGCTGAACCATGGGCCTTCCCCATCCTGTCCCCTGCCCCTGGCATCTGAAGCTTGGGGGCAGTTCAGCCTGGGTAGTCTGAGGTGTCACCTCTGTCTCGGGTCCGGGAGGCAGGAGTTGGAGAGGAATTGAGGCCTCTCATGGTCACACCAGTGCCCTGTCCTGCCCCATCCTCAGTGCTGCGCTGGTCTGCAGTGTGGTGCCCACAGGAGGACGTTGTGCCAGCCCAGAGACTGCGAGCTGTTCAGCATTCCTCATGCCACAAGGTGAGTGGGGGAAACGGGGTGTGCAGTTGCCAGTCTGGCCTGCTGTGGGGCAGCGGTGTGTAGCTGGAAATGGGGACCTCAGGGACGTTCCTCTAGTACGTGCCGATGTGTTCGTGGGAGACCTTTGCAACCCCAGAGGGGCAAGAGCCACAGGGGCTCGTGCTAGAAAGGAAGGTTGGGTCACCCCACTGAGCCAGAACTCACCCACCCAAGGCTCTGGCTAGAGGCAAGGGCAGCGTGGTCAGGTGGGTAATGGCTCGTGGGCCCTTGAGAGAAAGGTCTCATTGTCACTTCCTGCTTGGGGCCATCTCCCTTTCCTTCCTCTCCTGTCCTGCTGTTGGTTCAGGTATTTCAGTAGGTAGTTCCAGCTTCTGCTCTATGGCTGTAGACACTGGGCAGAACCTCACCAGAGCTCAGGGAGGTGGACATCCCCAGAGAGCAGGCACAGATGTCACCTCCTGCTGCCACACCGAGTGTCGTGGCTTGCCGCCTGGTGGGGAAGGAATAGGCGGTTCTGTTGAACATCAGACGCTGCACTGTGCCAGGCAGGGCACCCTGGGACGGTGGGTGTGAGTGAAGCGTGTGGCTGCCACAGGGCCAGAGTGTGGCTGCCGCCACAGTGTTTCTGCCAGGAGGGCTCCTGCCCCCTTCTCCAGGTAACAGCTCCTGCTCTGTGCAGGAACTGCCCTCTGCCCATCCACGTGGTTCTGGTCAAGCTGCCATCCAAAACCCAGGCCCAGACATCACACGCCATGTCCCCCAGTTCAGGGAGCGAGCCCTTTCCTGGACATGGGGGGAGGACCCTGTGTTCCTACTGGGTAGCTGAGCTGGGATGAGGTGGCCTGGCCCTGTCTGGGTCATGCCTGTGTCCTCTTGCTGCGTGGGGAACACACGTTTGCCATGGAGAGAGAAGGAGGTCAACATGCAGAGAGAAGCAGTGCAGGGAGGTGAGTGGAAAGACAAACAGACAGAACTCCGATGACAGCTGAGTCTTCGGAGGCCCAGAGGCCCAGGCTGATGCTGACCGTCCTGGTGGTAACTGCCTCTTGTGCCAGACGCCTTGGAGCTGGCATTGCATCAGCTATAACCTAAAGGATCTCAGTGCACCAGCGCTGGATTTCACAGAGCAGTGTCGGGCCAGTGCAGCGCTTGGTGACAGTCCATGCCCTGAGCATCTCTGGGCTCCTGAGGTCCTGCAAATACTCTGGTGGCAGGTGGGGCCAACTGAGGCCTGAGGAAGGAAGGAGGGGACCCGTCCTCTCGAGTACCCACAGTACGCCGGCACACAGACTTTCAGCATTACTCATGCCACAAGGTGAGTGGGGGAAACGGGGTGTGCAGTTGCCAGTCTGGCCTGCTGTGGGGCAGGGATGTGTAGCTGGAAATGGGGACCTCAGGGATGTTCCTCTAGTACGTGCCGATGTATTCGTGGGAGACCTTTGCAACCCCAGAGGGGCAAGAGCCACAGAAAGATCTCGTGTGTCCATCACAGGGACCTAAGCAAACAGAAATGACAGCCCAGCCGCTCAGTAGGTGCTCTCCGGCCAGAGAGGTGACAGGGTAGGCTGCAGAACATGTTTCCGGTCCTATTCCATACGTGCGTGTGTGCATACAGTACCCGTGTGTGTATAGAGAATGCTCTGGATTTCATATTGGACCGTATCATGTACCTTGTGCCTGATTTTGTCTCTACATGCACATGCCCTTTTGGAAACTTCAACGCACATGTAAGGCAGGAAGACAGAACAGACATCTGGGGGCTTCGGCATCAGAGACTCGGGTTCAAGACCCAGTTCTGGCGCTGGAAATGATGCCGCCTTTGGGCCAGGATAGAGGGCAGTGCCCAAGGTCTGGCCTCTTCTCTTCTCCCTACTGGGTCTGCTGTGCGGCAGGAGGGCTGCCAGTGCCCTGGCCCACCCGGTCATCCAGAGCTCGGCCACCCGCTATGGTCTCTGCCTTGCCTGCTGTGGTCTGGGAAGGTGGGAAGGGGTTTGCGGCCACACCTGTGCCCTACTTAAAGAGGTAGCGGTGTCAGCCTTGGTCATCGAGGGGCCTGGGGAGAAGGAGCATCTCTGAGAAGGGAGGGATGGGGACCTCGTGGTCTTGAGTCCCCCCCAACACCAGATAGGTGGAAGTTCTAGAAAGTTCTTAGTGATGCCTGCTTCTCTTGGCCTGTCTCCTGGCTACAGGTCCTTGGGTAGGCCACTTGCCTCCCTCGGACCTAGTGTCCCTGTCTGAGAATGAGACACTGACGGGACGGTTCTCGGGTGTAGGTGTGGCTGAGCGCTGAGCAGTGACAGCCTCTGCAAAGAGGGACAGGGACCTGCTGGCCATCAGCCTCCAGCAGCAGCTCTTCACTTCCAGTTACCAGTAGAGGCAGAGACTGTATTGCCCCAGTACCTGTCCTCCCCTTTTCCTCAGTAATACAGCACCCAGCTTGTGACTGGGCACTTAGTCGCCCAGAGTGGAAATTACATTTTCAGTGTCCCTCGCAGTTAGTTCCGGGGATGAGAGTGAACAGCAACACCATGTGCAACAGAAAACGTCATTAAACACAAGGACTATGCTCTTCTTTGTCCCTTCTCCCTTGCTGCTGGTTGGAATATAGATGTGATAGCTGGAGCATGAACAGCCATCCTGAGTCATGAGAAGGAAGCCATCTTTGGGGAGAGTAGAGCAGCAAGACAGAAGGAGCCTGGATTCCTGATGGTTATGGAGCCTACACAGCTGCTCTGGAGGCCTTAAGTAAAATGGAAAGAAACATCTTCCTTGTTTAAGTTACTGTTATTTCTGTGGAGCCCAAATCTAATCCTGACTGATGTTAGGTATGGTCCAGTCTACACCAGTCTCTTACGGCTCTTCTTCTCTTACCAGCCCTGTCTGCCCAGGCCCAGACTTCCAATCTCCACCTCTCACCGCCCCCACTCCTCCCAGCCCCTACCCCCATTCTGCTGGGACACCCCCGGAGAGTCTCCAGACACTGTGGTCTCTAAGGCTGTGGTGGCAGGTCAGGCCCCGTCACCACATGAAGCCCCAGCACAGCCTGCAACTATGCACATTGCCACTGCCCCAGGACTGTCATTAACAGGGGACAGAGCCCCGCCTGAGTGCTCACCACTGTGTCCCCAGCACCCTTCTGGGCGCCCAGGCACAAACAGGTGCCCAGTAAACCTTGGCCAGGTGAGCCTCGAGGCAGGGGCTGAACCTGTGACACCGCTGCCCTCCCCAGCCCCTCCTTGGCTCCCCCGGCCCCGGCTGCTCCTATTCCCCGCCCCAACCTCCCCCAATGTCCAGAGCCCCCCCTCAAGCCCTTCTCTTCTGCCCTGTTGTCTTCTCTGTCCCATTCCTGACCTGGAACTGCTGCTCCAAGCCCTGGGCCATCCAGCTACCCACCCGCAGCCACACCTCATCTTCTGAACTCTGGCTTCAGACATGAGGAAAGAATTGCGGCTGAAATTCCAGAAGCAGCTCCAGCACTTGCTGGCAGGGGCTGTAATGTGGCTAACACAGCTCCCGAGTAAGTGTCCCATCCACAGGGGCATTGGGAAGGTCAAGGGGGAGCATGTTCCCCGTAGCCCCAAATGGCTGACAGGAAAGGACAGACAATCCCAAGTGCTGGCACAGGTGTGGGGCCACCCGAGCCCACCCACGCAGCTGGTGGGAGTGGCAGCCAGAGTAGCCACTTGGAGAACTGGCCGTCACTGCCAAAGCTCAGCGCAGTGCGACCCCACTGCCAGGCACATGCCCAGAGGACACACACTGGAATGTTCACAGCAACGTTTATTGCAAACTGTGGAGGTACCTACGTGTCTGTTAATAGGAATCTGGGGAAACGACCTGTGCCGCATCCACATGGCGGAATACAGCGCAGCGATGCAGAAGCACCAGCCGTCTGGATGAACTGGACAGCATTGTGCTGAGCAGAGGAGGCCAGCCCCAAGGAAGACCAGCTGTGTGGCTCCGTTAATATAAAGGTAAAGATCAGGGAAAAGTAACCTCCAGGGCAGGTGCCGGAGCACCCTGGGAGGGGCAGGAGGGAGCAGCTCTCTGGACGGTGCGGGTGGTTACGTGGACACACAGGAATGGAGCAGCACATTGATCTGTAGAGTTACGATTAGCACACTTGTCAGGTTTTTAAAAAGAATTTACAATGGAGGATGCATAGTGTGGGGATGAGGAGCGTGGTTCTGCAGGGTGGCCTTGTCACCACAGCCCCCAGACCAGCCCTGTTATCTTCCTCTGTCTCCCCTCCTGTTCAGGGCCGTGGGCTTCCCTCCTGAAGGCGCGGGGTCTGTGCCATCGCCAGGCTGCGCCCTAGTGCTCCTGTGCTCCGGTGGCACGTCCGGCTCCCTTCTCTCTCCCCGACCCTGAGGGGTGCCACCTGTCTGCCCTCCCTGGCCTTGGGTCTGGGCTGTTCCCACAGCCCCAAGGGCACCTGAACATCCTGAATCCCTAAGCCAGACGATGCTCCTCTTAGGGACAGGTTTTGGAACCTCTACCCTCCCTGCTCCTAAGCGTGATTGTGTCCACCTGCCCGGGGCTTCTTTCCACACGGGTAACAGGCTCAGAGTGCCTGGACTTGGAGCAGCCAAATCTGGAATTGGCAATTCTCATTCCAGGCCATCAAATCACAACTTGTGGTGCCGATTGAGTCAGGAATGGCAAACGGGGTCACCGTATATGCCCGCTGTGATTGATTAGTAGGGCTGCCTGGAGACTGGGTGGAGGAGTCTGTGGCGCCCAGGGCTCTGCAGAGGGGTAGTTGATGGATTAGTGATGTCTACCACATGTGATGAAGAAATGCGAGGTAACCTCAGTGTGGCCGAGGGAGGGCTGTGCTCCCCCTAAACCTCCCCCTGCCCTCACACAAGCAGCTCACTTCACCAAACCTACCACCACCTCCTCAGCTACGAGGAATGGTTATGATGACAGCTCTCGTATATGTATTGCGCCTGTAATGACCAAGTGCAAGACACTGTGCAAGCACATCACATCCATCCCTCCCAGCCTGCCCAGGAACCCTATTGTCACCACCCATGGCAGGTGGAGGGTGGAGGACAGGGGTGCCTGATCCAGGTCTCCCCCGGAGGCCACATCCCTGGGCCTCGCAGTGTCACCTCCTTGCCCCACCTTCTCCACTGCTCCAACTTCTACCTGCCCTTCAGAGCCACTTCAAGTGCCACCAACTTCCCTCATCCCCATTATGCAAGAGTCTCCTCCCTCCTGAACCTCTCAGTGTCCCCAGCTGAAGCTGCCCGGTCCTGAAGCTGTGCATGGCCACACTGTTGGACCATGACTTCTCCAAGTCTGGGCTACATCCTTTTCTCCTTGGGGTCCCTGGGGGCTGAGCCCAGCCTGATAGAGAAAGGCCCTCCAGAAAAGGTTTGGTGAGTGAATAAAGCACCACTCACCTCAGCTCGCCCAGGCAAACTCATTGTTCATCCTCTTGTGTCTGCTAAGCACCTGGCAGACACAGGCCTCGTGAAGGGACAACAGTGAACAAGATCAGTCCCTGCCCCTGGGAATAGCAGTCCCAGCAGTGCCCTGTGACAATTGCTAAGATAGGCAAGCGCCCAGTGAAAATGGAGCATCCAGGAGGGACACCCGGAGGAGGAAGATTCCCAAACAGGATGGTCCATGTGGCATTCCACATGGTGTTCCTCATTTGCAGTTCTGCCTCCTTTTGTGACTTGTCACAAGCTGTCTTTCAGCTGATGGGGAGTCCTCCAGGGAAGGCCCCCTGGGGTCTAGGGAGGCTCCAGATGGTTCTGTAGGAGGGAGGGGCTCAGCTTACCCCACCCCAGCCATCTCTAGGCTACCTCTGTGTGAGATGCACATTGGTGTCACTTACGTTGTATGTCACTGCCCACAAAACAAAACAGAAACATTTTCTAAGAGGCTTTTATTCACACTTCAAGACAGGTGCCAGACACCCTCCCATTGCCCCGCCCCCGCCCCTGCTCTGTGCCTGGAAGCAGACTGGGCACAGGATCAGTGGGCCTCCTTGTTGCTGGCTTCCGCCTGGACACTGGACCACCGCGCAGCCCACGGGTGGGGGGAGGCAAGCGCGGTCTGTATGTATCGCCCGCTCCCCCTGCAGGTAACGTGTCCCCTCTCCAAGGTCACAGCTCCTGGAGTCAGCCTCTCCCCCAGCCACAGCTGCCCCTCAGGACGGGGTGGTAACGGCTCCCCTTTCTTGCTGGCCCTGGGTACTGCACATCGCTCCTTTACTTCATGTGTTTTCCATTTATTCAACTCTCCTCACACACCCTGTCTGAAGGTGCCACGAAAATGTAAGACCGTTTCAATTGTCCCCATCAGAAAACTCTTGTATGTTCCACCTGGAGCAGTTCGGAGGGAGACTAATGGACACAGGGAAGGCCAGCCCCCGAGCCCCGGTTCGCGTCCACAGGGTACCGGAGTAGGCGGTGTCGATATGGGACAGGATCGATGAATGAATTGATCCCTCTCCACCGCCTCGCCCTCCTTCCGCCCCACCTGCGAGGCCAAGCCCGGGCGCCCTGCCTTCCCTCCCGTCCCCAGCGCCTGTCGCTTCACTCCAAACGTGCAGCGGCGGCCGCGACGGCACCGCGCGCCCAGACCTCGGGAGGCCTCGGCGCCGCCCTGCGGGGGTCCCTGGGGCGGCGGGGCGTCCGGGTCGCCGTCACGTCCCCGCGGCCGCGCGATCAAACCGCTGCCCCGCCCGCCGCGGCCAGCGAACAGCTGCGCGCGCCGCCCCACGTGGGGCCGCACGGGGTCGCAGCTCCGGCACCCGATTGGCCGCTGCACAGCCAATAAGAGGGTGGCGGCTGCAGCGGCCGCGCCGATTGGTCGTGGCGGGCCGGCGCGGAGGGCGGGGCTGCCTTTTGTTCTTTCCACCGCGCGCAGCGGGTCCGCGCCCGCACCCACCGCTGCACGCGGCCAGCGCCGGGGTCTGACCTTGGACAGGCCCTTTGGTCTCGGCTCCCAGTTTCCTTCCCCTCGTTTTCGCCCTATCTCCTGGGAATTGTGGAGAACAGCCCTTAACAAACGAGTTGGGGTCTTTCCTAAAGCTAAAAAGTCCGCGACAGAAACACTCGCGTTTCCTGGGAGGGACACGTGGGAAACGCGGAGGTCGCCGGGCAGGCGGCTGGGCGTGCGGATTTGCCCACCTGAGGCCGATTTCAGGGCGAGCTTTCCTAATGTCGGCGGGGTGGGGTGGGGTGGCGCGGGGCGGGAGTGGGCGGTCTGCTCTCCGTTAGTTGCCTCTCTGGGGCCTCCCTCGGGTGCCCCAGGAGCCCTCACAGGGAGAGGGGGGCTCTGGGGTGGGCCGGGGCGTCAGGGATTCGGTCTGGGTCCCCAGACCTCCGGGCCCACCACCTTCCCCTGGGAACTGCCTGAGAGCATTTCCCAGAGCAGCTTTGGCTGTGGCCGCATGCACGTCCCTGGGAGGCAGACAGGCAGCGCTGCTGCAGGCTGTGGACACAGGGCTCCCAATCTCCAGACTGGGGCCTATGGTCCCCTCTCCTGCAGGGAGTGGAGTCAGGCCCCTGGGAATCCTCAGTCCCCCTCCCACAGCGATTGGCCTGGAAAAGCCCTCGAGCCCAGCTTGACAGAGAAAATGGAGCCCTGACAGTAGCCCAGGGCTGGGGTGGCAACTTGAGCAAAATGGGGGTCATCTGTAAGGTCACCCTCCCAGACCTGGGAGTCTGTAATTCCTTAAGAATGACACATTTGCATGTGATCATCGGAATTCCTCTTGTGCTGTCAATGGGGCAGCCCCTCTGCCGTGGGTGGCTCCTTTGGGGGCCACATGCTCCAGCTCCCAGCAAGCAGCATGGGGAACAGAAGCCTCCCACAAAGCCAGGGTTTAGTGCCCTGGAAGGAGTCCGAGCCCCAGAGCCTTGGCAGGTGTCCGTGGCCCCCCAGGGATGGGGCGCGGGAAGGCTGACATCTGTGGATCGTTTTTTACTGTTGAACAAATTGAATCAATTAAACAGGCCCCATCGGGGTGGCTGGGAGCCTGGTGAACAGGAAGGAAGAGGGGGCAGAGCCAAGGGGACAGTCTCTGCAGAGCATCTCCCCCAAGGGTTCAGACACACCCCTTTCCCCAGCTGTGTAGGGCAGGAGCCCCTCTGTGTTGACAAGAGTGTGGGCAGGTCACTGGAGGTGGTGGAGAGGGAGCAGTGGGGTGTGCCCCTGTGGTGTGGCCCCCCCATCATGCGAGGCCCATCTCTCCATCCAGGATGTGGTCACCTCTGGGCTCCTCACCTCCAGCTCTTTGACCCTTCTCGGCGCCAGAGTTCCCAAGACACCCCAGCCTCCTTTCAAAGACATTTTGTTGCTCTCACATAGAAGTCTCCGGAAGCTGGGAGACTGGGAGTGGGGGGGAGGCTGCCTAGGGAGGCTGGAGGAGGCAGCAGAGGAAAGAGGAAACAGATTGTGGGGGTGATAGCAAGGGCCCTGGGTCACCCACCTGGAGCGGAAGACTCCCCCTCTGGCAGGCTGAGAATGATTTAGGTGCCGGCTGCTCTGTGACCCAGCTGACCGAAGGATAGCCATGGCCTCCCTCCTGCCCGAGCTGCTCCCAGGCCCCGACTCCAGGCAAAGGCTGCAAGGCCACCTCATCAAACGCGTTTCTCCAAAGATACAGGTCCTTGACATCCCCTGGAGCTGCTGTTCAGGGGAGTAGGGTTTCTGTGAGTCAGGCCACATCCCCCCACCCCTGCTGCCACTGGCAGCTGGCCAGCAAGCTGCTCTGGGCACAGGCACTTGCCAGGGCAATGGTGAGTTCACCATCACCCTGGGCAGGCAGTCCATGTCTGCCCCATGATGTCAAGTGACGGTTACTAGCCCCTGAGGCAGATGGGCGTCTCATTGGCCAGCACCCTGGGAGGACAGCATGGTCAGGGAGACTTCCTCTGCTAGCGCTCAGGAACCCTGGGCCAGGAAGCTGAGAGGGCACTGGCAGGGGCAGGGAATTTGGCTGAGGGTCCTACTCCTTGGGCAGCACCAGGAAGTAGCTGGGGACCAGGGCTAGAAGTCACAGCTCAGCCCAGAAGGAGGTCTGACCTTGCAGCTGCCACATCTGTGGCCTGAGACCTGTCCTTTCCTGCCCACCACCTCCAGCTGCTGCAGGAGGGACATCGTGCCATGGGGCAAGTGCAGAAAGGCAGGGAGAGGTGGGTGACAGTGGTTGTCTTGGTTCTTGCTCAGATGTCCCCTGCGGAAGATCCCCACCTCTGCCCTTGGGTAGGGTGTTAAGGTGTGGGGATCCAAAGGGATGCCTGGCCGTCCGTGCTGGTTTCAAGGGAGGTGTCCAGGCAGCCCCCGCACACCCCAGAGTAGGATGCAATGTGTCCCTGCTTGCTTGGCTCCAGCTGCCCACAGGTAGGCACAGGGCACTGGAAGAGATGAACAGCGGTTACTTAATCCACAGCGCCATTTCTATACTTTGGCCCCGACCTGGCGAGCTGCTGTGCAGCCACGGGACAGGAAGTCGCCGCCAGGTGGGTCAGAGGACCGAGGTCTAAACTCGTCTGTGGCGCCGCCCGACCCAGCCCTCGGTTTACAATCCTGGCGTGAACCAGGAGATCAACCGCCCGGCGCCCGCCGCGGGGCCCTCCCGCGGAGTCGGCCGGCGGCAGGAGCGGTGCGGGGGCGCCCTCCAGCGGTCACGTCCGGGATGGCGGCCGCCTGCGTGGGCCGCGTGGGTCGGGCGCGGCGGGGACCGCAGGCGGACGGTCCCCAGCATCGGCCTCCGGACCCCTTCAAACCTCATGCGGGAGCCTGGCGGAGCGCGCCGCGCCCCTCCCGGCCAGGCTCCGTGTTCTTGATTGGATCAAAGGCAGTTTGGGCACCAAAAAGGGTGCTGCTCTTGTAGGGAAGAAAAAGCCAACCACCTCTGGGGGGGGGGGGACTCCGCTGGGTTACCGCCTGAGCCCCCAAGGGCGTGCCGAGAGGGCGATCTGGCCAGGAGGGGAGGAGCACCACGTCGGGGCTGGAGGAGCATCACTTTAGGAGATGACGGGAGCTGGGGGCTGGAGGCAGGAGCTGGGGGGCAGCAGGGTAGGAGCTGGGGCGCAGCAGGGTAGGAGCTGGGGCGCAGCAGGGTAGGAGCTGGGGCGCAGCAGGGCAGGAGTTGGGGTCACCTACGCAGGTGCTGGGTCTAGTTCTATCCGTCTCACCTGGACTTGTGCGTCTTGAGAAGACTACAGCTTTCCACAGCCCCTCCTCTCCACAAGAGGAGGTGGCTTCTGCACGCTGCCCCCACGGCTCCCAGTGGGACTTAGAACTCTAAGGCCCACACACCTAGTAAAGCCCTGCTGCCCGTCCTGAGAGCCGCATCCTCCTCGCTCACGGAAGAGTAATCCCTGCTTCCCTGGGGACTGAAATCCTGCCTGCCACACCACACCCAGAGCAAGGGCGCGCGTGGAGCAGAGACCGCACGTCCTGCTTCCAGTAGCAGAACAGTTTTTTAACAGCTGTATCGAGATATAATTCACATACCATAAAATCTGCCCATTTAAAGTGTACAATTCAGTGGTTTCGATATATTACATTATTAATTTTTTAAATAGTGGTAAAATATATATATAACATACAATTTGCCATTTTAACCATTTTTAAGTGTACAATTCAATCCTGTTGAGCACATTTACAATGCTGTGCAGCCATTACCTCTAGCCATTTGCAGAACTCTTTCATGATCCCAAAGCTGCGCCCGTTAAGCCTTCCCTCTCCCCGCACCCCCTCTGATCTACTTTCTACCTCTGTTTTTACCTATTCTGGATTTCTCACGTAAGTAGAATCATACAGAATTTGTCCTTTTTGACTGGCTTACTTCACTTGCATGATGTTTCCAAGGTCAGAATTTCTTTCCTTTTTAAGAATAAATAATAACATGGGTAGACTGGTTTACGGGTTCACCTGTGGATGGGCCGTGTGTTATGGAAACCTCACAGTGAGCATTTGGAATGCCGGTATCGGGCCTGTTGTTCACATCCCTGCTTTCAGTTCCTGGGGTGGAACGGCTGTGTCACACCTTAATTCTACATTTAGCTCCTGAACCACCAAACTGTCTTCAGGGCAGGCCCCGGCGTCGCATGAGAGTTCCAATTTCTCCACATCCTCACCAACACTCTTTTTTGTTATTGTTGTTGTACAGCTTTAATTTTAGAACTAATATTTTCATTACAAATAACATACTCGTTGAAATAATTTATAAATTACAGAGAAGAAAAATATTTTGTATTGACCTTCAACCGCGCCGTCTAGAGATGACCACTGCTAGTTTTTGGTGACAGGGATTTTTTGCAAGCACAGGCCTGTTTGCTTTTTAAAGCACGGTTTTTCTGACCGGCAGGACAGGAGCCTGGCGGGGGCGGGGGGAACGTGGGGGGGCGCGAAGGTGGCGAGGCGACCGCGAAGCCCCGGGGGGCGCCCGGACAGGCCCTGGCGGAGCCGCACATCTCGCATGGGGGCGCCCAGGACCACCGGCCTGGCTGGCTCGAGGCCCTTTCCCCCATCTGACAGTGGCCGTGGCGGGGCCAAAGCAGCGGCGCCCGAGGTCTCCGCCGGCCGCGACCAGATCGCGGAGCCCGGGCCACTGTCGCCGCCC
The DNA here is from genome assembly GCA_963574435.1 of Cheirogaleus major. Classification (NCBI taxonomy): domain Eukaryota; kingdom Metazoa; phylum Chordata; class Mammalia; order Primates; family Cheirogaleidae; genus Cheirogaleus; species Cheirogaleus major. The sequence continues at coordinate 1,302 of CAUYPO010023579.1, read as the reverse complement.
GAGCGAGCGCCACGAGCCGCGCGCCCATTGGCCGAGAGCGCGGCCGCCCAGGCCAATCGCCGGACGCGGCCGAGTGTCCAATGGGAGCGCGGCAGGCTCCGGAGAGCAGCGCGTGCGCACTGGGCCCTGCGTGCGGGCCTCCCCCGCTACCCCCGAGGTCGCTAGCCTAGGAGGCCGCGGGTGCGGGGTCCACGCCGGGTGTGTTAAGGCGTCCGCTTCTGGGGTCAGGCGGCGTCTCGCCCCGGCGGCCCGGCGGGGTCTCGCACGTGCGCCACCCGCGCCCCGCAGAACTCCCGCGCAGTGGGCGCTGCTGGGAGCAGCTGACGCAGGCGGGGAGGCTGCGACCCCGCTGCTCCTGGGGACAGGGCCCGAGGCGGGTTCCCAGGCCGCGGGCGCCGGGGGTTCCAGCGCACGGCCTCGCGCTCCCTTGCAGCGCGGTTCCCGGGGCCGGAGCCGTCCCGCGGGGTCCGGGGTCGCCAGGGTCGCGGCTCCGCACTAAGGCCGCAGGGCCGCGCGGTCGCTGCACTCCGCGGCCGGGACACAGGCGAGGGCGGAGGCTGGGCCAGGCCCGACGTGAGCGGCACCCTGCAGAGGGCCCTGGTCGCTGGCCCAGCCTCCGGGTTCCCTGCCGCGTGCTTCCCGCGTGTCCGGCCTGGCACGTGGAGGCCTCGCTGACGACAAGCCGTGGGTGTGAGTCCGCCCTGAGATCCCGCTTGGACCGGGCCAAGGGCGCCCTCCGAACCGCGCGCCCACAGGCCTTCCCGCGTAGCGGGTCGGAAGTTGCGGTTCCCAGCCCACCAAAGGGCCTTCGCCCAGCAGCGAGGGACGCGGAGCACGTCCGTGGAAAAGGGCAAGGTTGTCACCAGACACTTCACGATGGCCCCAAACACGTGAAAAGGTGCTGAAGCCCTCCACATTCAACCCCCAAGTGTGCAGTGCGTCACCTACCACGCGGGAGCGGTGGGCGTTGGGATTCCGGGAAAGGCGCCCACAGTGAGAGGGAGGGCCCGGCCCTAGGGAGACCTGTGTCCCTGCGGGCAGCGTAAGGTCACAGGAGGGCTGGGCCCCGCGGCTGGCCCAAGAGATGCTCCAGGGCGGGAGGCCACCCTCCTGCCTGCCCCTGGCGCCTTCCCTGTCCCCGCGTGTCCCGGTGCAGGTAGTCCTGGGTGTTCCTGGGGTGCCAGCAGGGAAGACCTGGTTGTGCGGCCTGGTCGGGGCGCCAGGTCGGGGTAGGCGGCCCAGACCTCCCCTGCGCGGAGGGGCCACGGGCATCCTGTCGGGGGAGGAAGACAGAGCAGCCTC
>CAUYPO010023578.1:0-29352 GCA_963574435.1 Cheirogaleus major | reverse complement strand
TGTCGCCCATGAACTGTTCCTCTACCCAGGTGCTGTGGATCAGGTCCTGGCTTTTCATTTATCCTTTAGTCTCTGTCTGCCCTGCCCTTCCCTTCCCTGACCAAAAAAACAAAATCCTTTTTCTTTTTAAAGGGTTACTGTTGTTGGCATCATCAAGGAAACAGATGGGCACAATAATTATTCTTTCGAATAACTGCTGGGAGACCGTGTTAATCTTCAAAGTGGCTTGTTGCCCCTGGTGGGATGAACTGAGTTCTAGAGAGCGCAGCCCTGAAAACCTTCAGCATTCTGGGAAATCTCCTCTTGTAGGTGTAATTGGGCTTTAGGTTTCAGGCTTTCTTCTGTGTTTCTCTTGACTTAGTTTGATAGCGCTGCTGCTTGAGGGAAAGATTGATGGCCTGGAAAAATTTTGCCCGTAACCTTACCTTTCATGAAACAGCTTTTATCTGCTTGTGCCACTGGGAAAGATTAAAAATTGACATATTAAGTGAAATAACTTCTGGGTTTTTTTTTTTTTTTTTTTTTTTTGCGTGTGGACCCGAGTAAGAGATGCTGCAGGAACTGCGAAGCTCTTTTCTTCTGCATAACAACCTCCCTCTCTTTGATTCAGCTAGAATCTGAACATCTGTGTGCCATACATGGACATAGGTTTCTGCCACGGAGAGCAAACGTTTTAGTAGGGGTGGGGGGATAGACAGACAGTATCTGGGGAACACAGGTGTCCGGAGTGGACGTTGGACCCATGCCTCAGTGTGGCCCGGCCAAACTCATGGAAGTGTGGTTGCTAAAAATTGTCTTAGTGACAAAATGTGTAACTTGCAGTCTGGACTCGGAGTCTCCCGTGTGGGATCTGCAGCGTTTCTAGGGCTGCTGTTCGTTGGATTCTGGGTTTTGTCAGGTGCACGCTTAGCAGGCCCTCCTGTGTTGCCCTGGCCCTCGCTTTCCATTCAGGCTCTGATTTCTCACACTTTGCTTCCCTCATCAAACAACCTTATCCTTTCCTCATGGCCTCATTGCAAAGGCTTCCTCTAATTTTAAACACGAGTTTTTGTTTTTTAATTTTTGCATACGCTCTTAGAATCTTTGGGCCAAGTTGGTGGGGGGAGGAACCACAGGGAGATGTTTGAGAGACTTTTGACCTGACTGGTGTTAATTAAAGAGCTCATTATGGACTTGGGTGCCCCCTGCACTGTCAGAATCCTCTGCAGTATGAGGACTATTTAAGTGGTATTGGCACCTCTAAGGTTATCATCTTCCATTTATGTACCAAAGATGCATACTGGTGCAACTTTTATCAAGTAGAGGTTTTTTTTGTTTTTTTTTTAATTTAATGACTTTTAGTACAAATCATTTGATGCTAAATCTTACTCAACTGTGATTTTTATTAGTCAGCCTAATTCATAAGCCATATAGGCACATGCCCACACAGGGGTGGCCTGTTGCATTTGTTGCGCTGGTTGATTATGAAGTCGTACTATATTTTACCTGTTTGGGGGCTTGTCTTTTGTTTTATGTTGATAATGGTGAGAGTACCTTTTGCATCATTCTGAAAAGGCATAAAACTGCTGAAAGGAATATGAAAAAAGAAAAATCCATTTTTAAGCATTGATATTTGCCTTTCTTGTGGGGCAAGGTTAAGGTCATGTGTGTTGATCAGTTCCAAAGAGAATAGAAGAAAATGGATGTGACCTATCTCCCTAACCCCATGCCTTCCTTGCTTCAACTTTTTTTTTTTTTGAGGGGATCTTATATTGAAAAAGCAGAGAAACTCAGCTGAGGACAGGAAAACGACTGAGAACATTCCTATGATTATTTGAAAGCAGCCACAGAGTAGATTTGACATTGCCAAAAAGTGGGTTGGTTGGGGGAGCTGTGCAGTAGGTAAGGAAAGGCAGGCAGAAAACCTTCTAGGGTCAGGCTAAGCTTAATGTTTGGAGGCACGTCTAAAAGGGGTTGGGGTTCCATCATCCAGAAAAAACTAAAACAAAATCTTAGGTTAAGATCTGCGTTTAATTAAACTGTGATTAAGACATTTGTGAAGAATCTTTGTGCTTACAAATGTTTGCATAAAATATTTTCTCTCTGAATCATCTGTTGGTAAGTTCACTTGCTTTAATAGTTGTAGTTTTGTGGACAGAGTATAGGAAATTATTAAAATTTCAAAGCATGTGCCTTGCAGTTCAGAACATCTGCTACCCCTGGTGGCAATATAGCTTATTTGAAAGAATAAGCCTGAAGGAAGCCTAAGATGACAAGTCAAGGCAAACATTTCAATACTCTACATGATAGCATTATATATATATGTTTTACAAATATATGTAAAATTTATTTTGGAATCAAAGAGCACCTTTGGTGGGTGCCTAGACCCCCACCAGAGTCACTCTGCTAAGGCAATCTCCAGTTCACTTTTAGGAGGCTTATGTAAATAATGATTTTAATTTGTACTAGATGGCACTTTGCATTCACGCGTTTAAAGACTGTAGAGTCATTAACTTGTAATTAACAAACTTTGCCGTCCTAACACTTTTCATTCAAGATCTCAGTGTGTTTTGGGGAAAGGAAAAACAAGGGCAGAACTTTTCAGTCTGAGAGACAGATGGTGGCACTTGGGGTGTGTGCAGGTCAGGGATCTACTCAGGAACCAAAGCAAAATTGATTTCTTGAGACCATTCATTCATTCAACACATATTTATTGCCTGCCTCTATGTTCAAGGCACTGATTTTTTTCAGGATTGAAATGTATTATGACAGTTTCTTCCTGCTTCTGACAGTCACAAATTCTTCATTTGTTGATGAATGTTCATTACTTCATTAAACTTTTTTGATAGAGGAGATCAAGAGTTGCAAATGGAAACTTAGGGCATTATTTGTCAAGGTGGTTGAGCTTTATAGGTACAGGGCTTTAGGACTGGAACCCTGGGAGTTAGGGAAAAGGTCACATGGAAAAATAGATGCTATGTTGGGTGTAGGTAACTGTGACACAGAGAGGGATAAGCCTTCTGATAGAAAGCTTTGCTTTAACGCATTAAGAATGAAATAAAAAGTGAAAAGTTGTACTGAACGAGAAGACGGGAGATGCTGTGGACCCATCCCCTGAGCCTGATTTATCCAGAGTAACTTTGGGCAGAGGATGGGAGGGAGAAGTTTGGACAAGTGTTGTCTGCCTGTCTTTATTACCTGGAGAATTTACTGGAATCCTCTCATTGTATTGGCTGAGACCGATGTTGATTCCAGGGTGGGACCACAAGTCCAGGGAGGGGCTGGGGGCTCTTGGTTCACAAGCAACTCAGGCAGTAAAAGCAGGGCCCTGGGGACTTTATAAATAGGGAAGAAATGAACATCCAAAAAGAAGCATCTCATTAAAAATAAGGATCTAATTAGCTTTCCCCTAGGAAATTAGTCTTTTACCAATGATGTGCCTGAGACTCAGATGCTCAGAAGGTGATGTCTGCCACCTCCCACCTACTTCTCCCCAAAGTCAAACCATTTGATTTTGGGCTGTTATGAGCCTGGAGTGGTAACTGTTAGCACAAACCTTAGTCTTCTCTGGCCAGGGCCCTCCCAGGGTAGAGTTATGAGATCACTCCCCTTATTTCTTATTCATGAGTTTTTGGTAGCAGCCCCCCCCCCTTTCCTGAGGGCCTGGACCATTGTCACAACACAAACCATGAGTCGTCTTGAGAAAAGTGTGCCTTCTCAGTCTGCCCTGCCTCTTCCTTTTCCCACGTTCTCTTCCGTGCTCCCGCCCCATAGACAGACCAGAGCAGGTGCCCCAGCCCAGCTGTATGCTTAAGAGCATCATGTACCTTCCTGAGTCTCAGTTTCCTGCCTGTAAAATGGGTACAATAGAACCTGCAGTGCCTCCCTTTTAAGGTAGGTTGTGCAAAGATAAAGTGAGTCAATGTTTGTAGGGTGCTTTTTGTATATTATGAATTATGTTCTCCCTTTTCCAAAGAGGATTAAAGTGCCTGCAGGTGCCTCATAAACAAAGTTGTTCCATGTCCCATTTCCTTAAAGTTTTATCTCAGCCACAGATCTAACTAATCCAGGTTAGGACTGTCAGTTTGCTAACCTCTTGCTGTTTTGTTCACTTAAAAGGGGTGAAAGTTTTGAAACCAAGTCTCAGTGAGGCTTTTGAAGTCCTCCCATGTTCTCTGCCTTCATTGCTGGCGTGATCCTTAGATTACTAATGGTTCTGATTAGGGTAAAAAATAGGCCCTATAGTCACCTCTACTTTAGCCACAGAATACTAATAGCTCAAAGTATTTCTTAACATAAAATGAAGTTATTTAAACAAATGATTAAATTTATTTTGCTTAGAAATAAAGGATATTATAGAGGAAATGGAGAAGCTAAAAGCTAAATAAAAATATTTTTATTTGTATTCAACATTCATTTAAGAAATGTTTGTTGAATACCTGCTATGGTGCTGGACCCTGGGAGTTCAGCAGTGAGCAAAATGGAGAGTCCTTGCACTCGTGTGCTTGTGTGGTGGGGTGGGGATCTAATACTAAACTAAACATTATACCAGGAAGTGTGAGCTTGCAACTCGTGACAGTGCAGTGAAGGAGTGGTACGGAGTGCAATGGGGACCTAGCAGAGTAACCTGAGTGAGTCTGCGGGCATAAGGAAGACTTTTCTGTGAAAGCTCTATGGAAGCTATTACTAACTTTAAATTGTTTTTCTAAATATTTGCTTTCACCTGTATGTAGGCTAGTTCAGCTCACTTTCTCTTCTCGGTCTGTATTTTTTCCTAAACTCTGCTGCTAATCAGAAGAGAACAAGTGGCAAATGCCCCGTTAGCACTTTGTGTCTGTCTGAGCTAGTGTTGCCCTCAGGGGCTCTTAAATTCTTCCCTCTTTAATAGCCCTTTGATGACAAGCCTTGGACTTTGTTCTTAACTCTTCTTTATTTTTTTTTATCCCCAAAAGGCCAATTTGTCTGAGGGGACAGGGAAGAATATATATAGGCCTTCATACTGCCTAAAATTACACCATTCATTCCCCTTTGGGTTGTGAGCTTAAAAAAAGAAAAGCATCCCAGACATAATTAATACATTATTATTGAAAATGTGTTTAAAATAGTTAGGCTAAAAACTTATCACCCTTGATTCCAACATTTCAGAGTTATCACTGTTAACGTTCATGGAGTATATTCTTCCAGTCTTTTCCTCCCCTGTGCATTTTTGTTGTTTAATCTATTTCTATATATAAAAATATAATCATAACTTTTTAAAGCATATGAGCTTTTTTAGTATTTAAAGGATCCATAATAACATTTTCCTGCTGGACTTCTTATGAATATAGTAGAATAAGCACATTTAAAATCCTCTTTCCTCTGTTCCAAACACATAGGAACGATTTTAAAAAATATCATAACTTGGCTGGGCACAGTGGCTCACGCCTGTAATCCTAGCACTCTGGGAAGCCGAGGCGGGCGGATCGCTCAAGGTCAGGAGTTCAAAACCAACCTGAGCAAGAGCGAGACCCTGTCTCTACTAAAAATAGAAAGAAATCAATTGGCCAACTAAAAATATATAGAAAAAATTAGCCGGGCATGGTGGCACATGCCTGTAGTCCCAGCTACTCGGGAGGCTGAGGCAGGAGAATTGCTTGAGCCCAGGAGTTTGAGGTTGCTGTGAGCTAGGCTGACGCCACGGCACTCTAGCCTGGGCAACAGAGTGGATGAGACTCTGTCTCAAAAAAATTAAAATAAATAAAATAAATAACTGAATTCAAAAGCAAGAGGGAAATTTTGGAGGGCCAGGAATGGAGAGGAGTGAAGATCAATGGCCCAGACTTCAAAACCTGCCCTAGAAAAGGGTTTCTGTGCACCTTGCACATGGTAGGAGAGCAGAGACATACTCCTGCAGGGAGCTGGGTTTGGGACCATGCTCCTTGCCAGTGGACTGGAGCTTCTTCATTCAAGGTTGTACTCAGTGGTGGGTAGCTCTCCTGGGGCCCAGGAAGGAAACAGAGGTAGACATGAGAATAGGACCCACAACTGTGCAGCACGCAGATATGATACCTAGTGTTTTGTTGTCCATTCTGGACATTCCAATGCATGGTTTCTTCAGCTATATCTAGTCTACCGATGACCTTATTCCCTGATTCTCACCCCACAAATCCTGTATTTTTTACTGCAGAGATTTCCACTTGAGTCTTTATCATACTGAACTATTTGTTTAATTGCCTCCTATTTTCATTCTAAATAGCCTGATTTAGAACCTTGTTCAGAGTTACGTATCCTATTGGGCAAGGCTCAATCATGATATCAGGGACAAATAAGGAGGGAAAAACTCCTATGCAAGATGAATTTGCAAACAGATTTCTAGTGCATGCAAGGAAAACCACCACCCTGAGAAGGCAGGTGGAAAACCCATCGAACAAGATAATCTAAGCCCAAGAAAAAAGAGAAACAATGGAGCAGTCTGAAAAGTCTGAAAAATGTATATATTTAGAATCTAAGAGAAAGATAGGAGTGTGTAGCATTTTGCAAACGAAAATAGGAGGTTATTAAACAAATAGTTCAGTATGATAAAGACTCAAGTGGAAATCTCTGCAGTGAAAAATACAGGATTTGGGGGGTGAGAATAAGGGAGTAAGGGCATTGGTAGACTAGATATAGCTGAAGAAACCATGCATTGGAAACAAGTGAAGCAGCACAGAGAGATGAAGGGCTGGAAAGTTTGAAAGAGACAAAAAGCATAGAGGTTAGTTTGAGAAGCTCTAACATACAATCAGTAATTTTTTCTTGGGTTTCTCCTGATTTTGTCAGGCTAGTTCGAATCATACTAACCCTTCTAGTATAAATACCAAAAAAGCGTGTGTGTGCATGTCACGCCTGTGTAAATAGAAATTCTCCTCTATTTGGAGAATACTGGGGCCATAAGGCCTCTATAAGCCAGGATCCCGGAGAGGAGGGAGACACAGAGAAGTGCACCTGACATCAGGTGCCACTTTCCCCCTTCAGGTATTTGCCAGTTTGTTAAGTGGCAGCAAAGAGGCTAAACAGGTGCCCAGAGCTTTCAGCAGTCTCAGAACTGAGGGGACAGAATTGGAATTCAGGCTTGCCAAGGAGGAAGGGCTTGGAAAACACCCTAGTTTGGACCCTCAAGAAGCTATATCTTGGGGATAAAAAAGTTGCACCTTGGGGGTAAGGGCAAGCTGGAAATAGACCAGCACTCAGCAAGGCTGATGCTTATTTCTCCTCATTACTCACTATATCCAGTAGGTCCAGTCAGGAGACAGAAACCTACCATTACTTGAATGGAAATTTTATTGAACTGACCTCAACGATCCTCCCACCTTGGCCTCCCAGAGTGCATGAGCCACTGTGCCCAGCCGGGAAATTTTAATATAAAGAATTATTATCTAGTAAATGAGAATGAACTACTAGGAGGGGTAAGGAGAACTTCAAAGAATTCAAGAGTAGCAGCCTCAATCTCTGGGGCTGAGGAAGAGTATGCAAGGAAGAATTAATGGGTGAGAGAAGGACCTCAGAGCTGAGATTTAGAGCTTGCAGAGTGAGTGTCTGGGGCCCCCTGGCTGGTGGAGAAGTCACTGGGGTGCCACGAGAGAGCTGGTAAGCAGGAAGTTGTCCACTGGGGCGCCAGCAAAACTGGATGGGGGGTGGATGCCACTGGGTCTCCCAAGTCCCACTGGCCAGGAAGTTGCCTGCGGTGCCATAGAAGCAGAAACAAAGCACCAGAACCAGGAAGAGAAACTCTTCCTTTCAGCACCCTCTACTGACAGGAGCTAAAGTTGTGCCAGCTGGCAATGGAGAAATGTTTAGAGCAGTTCAGTCCAATAGAAGTACAATGCAGGCCACATATGTATTTCAAAACTTCCAGCCACATTAAAAAGAGCCAGGTGATATTAATTTTTTAATTTTGGTAAAATACAACATCTTCACTGTTTTGAAGCATACATTTTCGTAGCTGTTGTGCAACCAATTTCCATCTTACAGATCTGAAACTTTACATCCATTAAATGACAACTCCCCTTTTTCTTTTCCTCCTAACACCGGTAACCACTGTTCTATTGTTTTCTATGAATTTGACTACTCTAGGTACATTATAGAAGTGGAATCGTAGAGTGTTTGTCTTTTTGTGACTGGCTTGTTTCACTTAGTATAATGTCCTCAAGGTTCACCCTTGTAGCATGCGTCAGAATGCATTTAGCCTTTCCACATCCTTGCTAATACTTATTTTCTGCTTTTTGATAGTGTCTATCCTAATGAGTGTGAGACAGTATCTCATTATAGTTTTGATTTGCATTTCTCTTCTGATTAGTGATGTTGAGCAACTTTTCATATGCTTGCTGGCTATTTATACATCATCTTTGGAGAGATGTCTGCTCAAGTCCTTTGCCTATTTTTTAATTGGCTTGTTTTTTTCTTATAGTTCTTTATATATTCTGGACCTTAACCCTTTATCAGGTATGTGATTTGAAAACATCGTCTCCTATTTCCTGTGATGCTTTTTCACTCTGTTGTATCCTTTGATGCATAGAGGTGTTACATTTTGATATAGTGCAGTTTTTAAATTTTTGTTGCCTTAATTGTAATATATTTTATTTAATCCGATATATTCAAAATGTTATTTTAATATGTAATCAACATAAGATTATCAATGAGATATTTTAAATTTTTTATTAAGTTGGCAAAATCTGGTATGCATTTTATACTACAGCACATCTCAGTTCACTCTAGCTACATTTCAAGTGCTTAATAATTACGTGTGACTGGTGGCTACGGTTTTGGATAATGCAGTTTACAAGGGCCAGCTCCAGTATCAGAAAGCGGGGCAAAGCAGGATAGATTTGGAGTTCAGAGGCAATAATTTGATAATTGGCATAGGATTATAGTAATTATGTGGCCACATAATGGAATAGTACATATAATTAAAAGCGATATTCTAAAAATTGAAGGAATTTTGGGAAAAGCCTTATGTTGTGTCAAACAGCAGCATGCAGAATTATGTGTAAATAGAATATCAATTTTGTAACAACAGCGACAGCAGAACTACAAACAGAAACTTATGTATTGAAAAAGATAGAAAGAAAATATACCAAAATATTAACAATGGTTATTATGGAGGAGTGGTAGTGGGCTGTTTGGTTTCTTCTTCCTACGTTCATGTATTTTCAAATCCTCTTTAATGAACACACAGTTCACATGAATCCCTGCTCTCATAGCACAGAGGGGTCCTTTATAACTCCAGGAAGTGGTGCTTGTTGGGGGTCCAGACCTTTGGGCCTCAAGTTGGTCACAGTTTGAGAGGGAAATGGGCACCCTGGAAAGTGGAATTGACTCCAGCAAGTGCATGAGCCTGGGTGTGTAATGTGCAAAGCTCTTGCCTTCTAAGTTTGAAAGGTCATGACCAGCAGTCTTCAAGGTGGCAGAAAACCTAGTCTTTCCGAATTTATGGGTTAAAAGAAGGTGGTTTATTCAGTTTCTATTAAAAGCTGCTTGCTAATGGCTGTGATCAAAATACTTGGCACTGTTCATTTCCTTTCTTCCTTTCGGGGATCGGGGATTAAATTGGAATTGATTTATTTTGCCTCTTCTGTGTAAAGCATTTTATTCCCTCTGCTCTGTCATAAAAAGTAGAAGTTCTTTTTTTCTTTTCTTCAGGGAAACTGAAGATGGGAATGTTTTTGATCTTCTTTTGTGCTGTGTGTGTGTATATATATATATCTTGCAGAGAGGTCTGCTAACACAGCTAGAAGACTGCTTGCCCATTTTGTGGGGTTCTCTCTTGTGTTTTGATTCTGCTAGCCTGCTTCAACTTTATACTAGTTTGGCCTTTCCTAAAGTCCATGAAACCAGTCTTAAATTAGACTATAAAAATTTTTTAAAGACAAATATTTGAGCTTATTATATACCAGACACTGATCTAAGTACTTGTCATGAATTAACTCGTCTAATCCTCATAATAACCCTGTAATAAATAGGAATGGTTGGTTTTCCCCATTTCATATGCAGGAAACTAACACACGGAGGTTTGGCAACTTGCTGAAGGTCACGTAGCCAGTAAGAGGATGAGGAAGAATTCAAATTTACACAGTCTGTCTCGGTATTCTGTGCCCTTACAAATTAAGCTGTTCGTTGGTTCTCGAATTTTAGCATGCATCACGTTCTACTGGAGGGCTTATTGAAATACAGATTGCTGGGCCCTGCCTCCGAGGTTTCTGATTCAGGGGTGGGGCCAAGCACTGGCGTTTCTAATAAATTCCCAGGTAGTGGTGACACTGCTGATCCAGGGATTACACTTTAAAAATATTGAGCTGTGCATGGAAGCACTGGTGAGGCTGATCCTTATGGCCACAGGTGACAGTGCTAGCTAGGTGGCTCCTCCCCACCCCAAGGCCCCCTTCCCTTTCGTGGTGGTGGTTGGGGGCGGGGGATAGCCAGACTGTTGCAGCTCTGACTCTCACGGCAGGGGTCAGACTGCCTCGGAATCTGGCCTGGCCGTTTTCCAGGTGCTCTCAGAGTAAGGGACCTTTCTTTACCTGATGTACTACTTTAAAAATAACATCTTCATTGAGAGGTAATTCACATACTATACAATTTACTCCATTTAAAATGTATAGTTCAGTGATTTTTAGTATATTCAGAGTTGTACCACCATCACTACAACTTAACATTATTTTCATCACCCCAAGAAGCGACTCCATACCCATTAGCAGTCACTCCCATTCCCCCCCAACAACCCCAGCCCTAGACACGCCTGATGAACTTTTATCATTCATTTTCAGTACTTTGTGGTCCAATCTCAAAGAATAACGTGACCCTCTGGGACTTATACTTGCAAGACAGAGCTTTGAACTCGGGCCCCTAAAAGCTTTGCTTTGTGGCCAGATCTTGTGAGAATTTGCCTGGTCTACTAGGTGGTTCCTCTTTTTCCAAGAACTTACATGAGGTAGTTAAGGCTCCTGCATATTCTGGGATGTGAGATCTGATGCTGGCACCTTGGGGCAGTCTGTGAAGGGGTATGATTATCTTTTTTCCTTTTAAACCTGACCGTTAGGGAAGCATTCCACATTTAGTAATCATCTACTCTGAGGAAGGCACGGTGTCTGCTGTTGGAAATATATGAAGATAAACAAGACATGGTCTCACCCCCAAGGAATTTGAAGTCTAGTGGGAAAGACCAACATGCGTAGAAAGAGCTGCTGACACAAGGCAGAACGTGATCAGGGCTCCAGGGGAGACGTACACTGTGTGCATGGAGAAGGGGGCGTGTGATCTGGACCTTGAAAGATGGGTGTCATTTCAGTAGATGAAGATGACAAAAAGCTGTGGGCTGAGGGTACAGCATCCAGAAGTGGGAAAATGCAGAGCTGGTATCCTAGCGTTGGGATGGCATGGTGTCTTTGAGAACAAGAAGGGTTTAAAGGAGGCGAGGGTAGTAAGTGAGGTTAGGCTTATGTCGCAGAGGGCATGGAGCGCCACGCTAAGGACTGTGCATCTTAGTCCACAGATGGTGGGAAAGTCAGTAGTGTGTGGATCAGACTGGGGAATGGCAGTGTGAAAACTGTGTTCTAGGGTGTCTCTTCTGTAGAAATTTTTGTCTTGTGAAGTCAGCAAGATCATTTTGGCATCTTTTTTCCCCCAAGCTACCCAAGGTCTCCAACTTCTAAATCTCTCCCAAGTGAAGCCGGTCTGTCTGTCTCTCTGTATCCTGTGCCATTTTATGTCCCCATCCTTCCTAACTCACTCCCTTCTTTATTGCTGTCTTGCTCTCCATAATCTTTCTAGTGTAGTCTAAGATTCACGTCATGGGAGGAATGGGTGCCACCACAACTTGTGAGTACACTCCAGAGCCCACAGGTGTGCTGTCACAGTGCACGGCTGAAGGTCCCCCACTCCACACCCCACTGCCTTTGGTGCTTAACCAAGCGGAGTAGGTAATTGGCAGCAATGGAGGAGAGGAGGCTGTTATTTCTGATGTCCTGCAAACCATATGGGGCAAGCAGCTGCTGAGGCAGAACCGGGCTCTGATCCCAAACCCCGCGTTGCTTCTCACGCGCTGTTCTGACAGGGCCCGGCCTGTGTCTGCTCATAATGTTCTCAACTTGTTCACTTAGATTCGGGCTGCCACTTTTTACTGTTTTCAACTTGAGAGCTCCTTCCGTGAGTTCTTAATACATGGGGAAGAGATGCAGTACAGAGAGAGGGAAATTTTTCCTGTTCAACATTTTACAACTTTTTTGGGTCAACTGTTGTGAGGTTTACACCCCGGGGACCTGATTCTGAGAGATTTCCTCTCACGAAGGTGTTCACTCCGCTAACCTGAGTTTGAACGTAATCTTAGTCATCTCCCTTCCAAGAACATTTTTCTCTGTGTCGGGATTTCACTGTCCTATGTAGCCATCAGCATGACCGTCACTGGGCATTTGGTTAAGAGCTTCCCTAAGCCACAGGAGCCTTCTCTCGTGCTGGTATTGGCGCTTCGCACCGCGAGCCTTTGCTCCCTGTCTCCATTGCCCTCCCCGTGGCCTCTGCACCTTGGTGGGCCCCCACTGTGGCGCATACCTGCGAAGGGACCCTGGGGAGCTTCGTCAAGGCTGAACTGTCAAAGACTCTCTCGCCGGTTTGTGTTTCAGGCTCTTGGAGCGTGGTCAACAGTGCGGAAATGTGCCCCACGGGGAGATCAAAGCTCTAGCGGCCAGACTGATGCAGTCACTGCTCTGCTTAATTAAAACCAGGCCTGTGTGCGTGGCAGTATGATTAGGGGCAGTTACAAAAAAGGTGATGGTGGTTGGTTCTTGGCATTCCGTCTCTTGGTCCACATGAAGCTAGTGTTTAAGAAGCCGCTCGCCTGCCTCGCTCACTCATGACGTGAGTGTGTTTCCATGCACATCCCGGACACGCACATATGCAGCCGTGTGTTCAGATCATTTGCTGATACCTGTCTCAACAGTTGAATAAATCAAAGAAATAGAGAATCTGAGAGCATGAAGGGGCATGGAGATCATCTGGTCCCATCCCACAGAGATGAGAAACTGAGGCCAGAGGGATCCTCTGCTGGTTAGGAGCAGAGCCTACATTTCATGTCACTTCTCTAGTGTCAACTTAGAGCCATATTGTAAATGACAGATATAGGCTAGTTATTTAGATTCTCATTCATTTGCTCCACAGATGTTTATTGATCACCTCTATGTGTCAAAGTCTCAAAGTCTTTGATTTTATTTCTGATCTCCCATTCATCTGGCTTCTTTCCACCTTCCACTCTGTAGGACAATTAAACTCTTCATTCCCTGTGCTAGTAGCTCTCCAACTTTCTTTCTGATACCAAACAGCAGTTTTGAATACCTACCATGTCAGGCACTGTGCTAACATTTCCCTCAATTACTAATAAAAACTACCATTATATTGAGCCCTTATAAATGCCTGAATCTACGTTAGATGCTGTACAGATGCTATCTCATTTAATCTCCAGGAAAGTATTTCTAGTGGACTTACGGCTCACAACATGCCATTCATATTTTCACAGTTGAGGGCTTCAGTCTTGAGCAGGGCGCCCAAGATACTCAGTAACTAGTGGAGCTGCCTTTCTACTCCTGTCTCCCATTAAAGCACATGCTTTTCTCATAGGTTGCCCTGGTAAGCTATGAGGAGGCAAGACAAGTCATCCCTGTGGTCCTCTGTCTCCTCTCTCCGCCCTTTGCTTTCTTGAAAAGAACACTCCAGCGTTTTTTTTGGGGGGAGGGGGTTTAGGAGTCTTTTATTCCTCTGTTTCCTTGTATAGAGATGTAGTCTTTCTAAATCTAAACTCGGCTCACAGGCTGGTCCACTGATTGCAGAAGAGGCTGGCTGCGTGCAGGTGTGTTGCCTCTCTGACCTGTCTTCACCCTCCTCAGGCATCAGAGGAGCCTCATCTAGCTAAATTGCTAGTTACTGGAGAATGAAGATGGTACCGTCTTGATGGTAGCACACTCATCAGAGCCAAGGCTAACCCCTAGCCTGCATGCAAATGCAATACATGTATGTTAAATTGAATTCAGTTCGGTGTCGGCTGAGAGGGTGGTGATTTAAACCAGTTCGTTTCTCATTTACCACAGAGGCCAGCTCACCTTTGCTGGAGAGGATTCTTGAATCTTTCTTTGTGGCAGGAACTCCTGAGTTAATCAAGTCTTTTCAAGAGCTTCAGGCTGAAAGCCAAGATCCCTCAGGTTAGACCCGATGTTGAAATTTTAATTGGGCAAATTCTCATTAGAGACAAAGGGCCAAAGATTGTGCTGGTGGAATCTAATGTCTTTTAATGTTGACTTCAATCCAGTAAAGCCCTTATTAAGCCAGTTAACTATAAAATTGGAACTTAGGAAGGCAGTACAGCCTCAAGATTAGAGGTCAAGAGATTCGAATTTGATTTCTAGACCTCTGCCACTCACTCACTCACTCACTCTCTGTCTCTCTCTCAGGCCTCAGGCCACTTTCTGCCTTTGTTTCCCTGTTTTGCACAGGGATTTATGTGGGCATTGAGGCCCACTGCAAAACAACCCCCCTTTCAGCCCAGTGCCTGGTTTGTAGAGGATGCTGTTCAATCCATTAGTAGATTTTAACACACATGATTTGGGATTAACTCTCTTACCTCTGCCTGAAATTAACACAGACAATCGACAAGAATGGGAATGAGGTCTAAAGAATTAAAACATGACTAAGTCCTTTATTAGCTCACATGGGCACAAATCACCCATTCTAACACATCCTCAGCTACAGCACTTGAAGGGAGACTTTGCAGGGAAAGTTTTAGCTATGTATTTTGAAAAAGTTAAGTGTACTCTACAAATAAAAGCTACTTTTGCTGCTGTTACTTTTGGTCTTCAATAGAAATGAGTCCTTTTCAGAGGGTATGGGAGACATGTGAGTCCTTTGCAGTCCACTTGTGTACCTCTGAGGGTGACATGAAGTGCTCGAGGAGTGGCCAGGTGCACAGCTAGGCTCAGTACAGAGTTGCTATCCCAGCTGGTGTGGCCAGTCGTAGCGGGCCATGCTTGCAGAATTAATCGCATTCACATGCTCTTCATTTGACTGTGCTGTTGTTTTTAATGAAGGTGTCATTTACAGTGTGCTGCAGTGCATCGATCTAACAGTTCTGCCTAATTGTGTTCTGTGTAAAACGTGGGCTTGAGTGAGGAGAACCCAGGGAAGGAGGCAGGGTGGGGGTGGAGGAGGAGGGAGAATGGATGTGCAAATTAGGGAAAGGTGCCTCCTCTTTGGGTAGAGACAGCCTCATGCTGGAATGTGTGGCTTGGAGAGGGGGCATGGATGGGTTTCAGCCCCACTTACCCCCTCAGCCGTGTGTCTTTGTGTGGGTCTCGGCTTCTGCTATGCCAAGCACTGGCCCTGGTTGAGGATGGAGTCTGCAAGGGGAAGGGTTAGAGATTGGACTTCATCAGAGAAGCAGCGCTCTTAAGCCACCTCTATATAACTTGCTGATCTCCATTCCTTTTGTAAGGCATTAATGGCCACTGCTGCTACATGCTACTATTACTGTTGTCTTTATGTGCCACCGTAGTTCTGTTCCTTCCATTTGGGCTGACTGCATACAAAGAAACAATTGTATAAGTTCCTAACTTGTCTGCACCAGTTAAAATTGTTACTGTAATTGGCTAATTATTACATCAATTAATAGAAAAAATAGATGACTAACATACATTGAGTACTTTGTGCTAGGTGACCTTCTAAGTGCTTACCATCTAGTCTGTTGTAATTGCTGTATGTTTTGAACAAAATTGATACAAGTGAGTTGCTACAAAAGAAGTTGCCAATGAATTAGGTATGAAGAAGATAACAGTAAAAAAAAGTTAGAGGGAAACTAAAAACCCTAGAAGGATTCTGCATCCAGATTACTTAACAAATGTTTTTAAATTCTTAATCTACTTGGAAGAAAGCAAAACTAGAAATCAGACTCAATATATTATTTATGCAAGAAAGACTTTGGGAAATTCATCTGTGGACCTATACCTAGAGGAAAGACTGCCAGTCTACACCAGAATATCAGTGAGTAAACATACACGTATATGTTTTATGTTACAATAAGATATTTAAATTATGCACATCTTGTTTTCTGTGATTCTTTGCTTTAGCATCTGCTTTGATTAACAGACTAACTCTTACTGGTTATGATTGTGTTGCTAGGACGTCTTTTACTGTAAGAACATTGCTGAAACCAAATCAGATATGGGCCCCGCCTGGCCCCTGCTGATGAGGCAGGTGCCTCTGGGTGAGTTGCTGAGGCTCATCCAAGGAAGGTGTCTGTGCAGCAACCATTGTGATATGCAGGTCATATTCTCCTGTTGCAAGTTCCTTTTTTCCCCAGTTAGTGGGTTGGATTGGATTTAAACATGTCAAATATTCCTAAAGTCCAGCAGACTGCATTAGCCAAGGTTTTGGATCCCTATTTTGAGTATAATGAAATTGGACGTTTTATGACACTGCCTTTGGTACCTTGTTACCAAAGGGATTTCTTTGTTGTTCCAATGGTCAGATCATCTGAAGACTGAAGGGTGAAATATATGCATGCACACACATTCACACAAACACACATGTTTATATTCAATTAAGCAAATACTCAGTGAGTCTGCTGTGTGCCAAGTGCTCTGCTGTGGGTCATAAGGACCCAAGAAAATACCTGATGAAATCATTGCCCCCGTGAAAGCTAGGATGTACCGAGAGGAATCACTTATCACCAGCTCAGACAAATGGGCTAACAGAGGCCATTGTGAAGGATACGGGGAGCAGGAGAGGATCCCAGCAGGAGAAGCAGCTTAGAAGCAGGGCGATAATACAGAGGAATTATGCAACTTGATGAGGATGGTAACTTAAAGAATAATTTACTTTCAGACAACTTTTACTTATGTTTGTCTGATTTTATCCTCAAAATAATTCCAGGAGGTGGGAAGTCTTCTTTACTGTCAACTGACACTTGGGGATGCATAGAGGGAAGGTGACTTGTTTCAGTAATGTGGAGCCAGAGCTCCCACCAGGCTTCCTGGTGCCTAGATTGTTGGGGCTCCTGCCATCAGACAGCTTTGCAGCTTCCTGGCACATTCACTCACCCACCTACCACCCTAGAGACACTAACTGAAACCCATACTTTAACTGTCGAGGTGAGACTGCATGATTGCTTCTCCTTTTTAATAAGCCACAACTCCTGCCTGCTTACTGAATATAGGGGCCACGCTGATTCTGTGATTGGCTCAAGTCTCGTTCCTGCAGCACTGCGTGGCAGTGAGTGTGCATGAGGCACGGCTGCTCACCTGGCACGTGGCTTGAGCTGCCTGCCCTCTGGCCCTGTGGGTAGTGCCTGGGAGCAGCTGCCTCAACTGGTGCCTTCTGAGCTATTCAGGGAAATATTTTAGGCTTTACACGTTCTGCCCAAGCCTGGGCAGGCTCCACTGGGCCCTAGAATATAGCTCTTTGCCATTCACTAGAGAGGGTTGCATTGCAGAGGTGCCATTAGCACCTGGATGCGGGCCCTTAGCGCAGAGCACGCTTGTTAGCTGGAGCCTGAATTACACTGTCTGTATGAATTGAAGGGTCTGGAAGCCTCCCTCTCGGTTCCCCCACTCCAAACAAAACAAAAACCACAGTGTTGGTAATGATAAAGTGTGTTATTCATTGGCTGGGACACTGTGAAAGATATAAACATCCCCAAGGGAAGGATACAGGGTGCATGGTTCTTTCTTCATGGTCCATTCATGTAGTCAACAAATATTTACTGAGCACCTATTAAGTTCCAGGTGGCATACAAAGTATTGGGGATTTCGTTTGGAGTGATCATGGACCTGTCCTTGCAGAGTTCAGTCTGCAGGCAAGGCAAGGGATGATGGCAGTGGCGTGTGGTAAGTGTGGTGAGTGCATGCTGGCGGCAGGGCAGTGATGCGGCTGTGGCTGCTGAAGGGCTCTTGGCTGAAGGGGCAAGGGGAGGCTGAAGTCCAGCTTATCCTCTGCTCCTCAAGACGTGTGCTACCTGGAGGAAAGGGAGCCTTTTTGTAACTGATGAAAAGGCTCACAGGGATCAGCAGTGACCCTGATTGGAAAGATGCCCAAGCTAGGCAGAAGGGAAAGCTTCTTGGAAGGAAACATCTGATTTGAGGCTTGAAAGATGATTAGAGCATAGCCAGGCAAGAGGAGTAGAGGGAAGGGTGGGAAAGAGTGTTTCAGGCAGAATCATAATTGCAAAACCGAAGATAGTGCCTAGCATGTGCCAGGCACTGAGCTGAGTACTTTAAAAGATTAATCCTTTTAAGAGGAAGTTGCATGTGGAGCGACATGGAAGTACAAGAAAACCTGGCACTTTTGGGAATCTCAAGTGTGTTCACTACAGGTAGAGCATGGAGTTTGGAGGGGAGAGAGACCACGAAGGCTGGAGTGATGCTAGCAGCCAATTACACTGCTCTACGCTAGGCAGCCTCTGAGCACTCAGTGCATATTGATTCATTTAATCCTCATGGCTATGTGAGGCAGATACTATTATTTTACAGATGAAAATGAGGCAGAGAAGGATTAAGTAACTTGTCCAGGGCTGCACTGCCGAACGGGGGAGAGAGGCTTTGCCTTCCCTCTGGCTGCAGAGTCCAGGTTCTCAGTCCCCACACTGCGTCTCTGGGAAGAGCCCATGGTGGAGAAAGGTCTGCAAGGACTGACTGGGCAGAGGACAGAAGGGAAAGCATTCCAGATGAGGTGACAGATGTTAACATCAGCAAGGGGGTATGCAGTGAAACTCTGGACTGGGAGAGCCTGGCCACGTGGCACTGCCTGATGTCATCTCTAGTCTTACTTTTTCAGCAACCCTGGGAAAGTGAAAATTGTTCCTCATAAAAATTATCTCATTCATTCTGAACCACAGACCATGAAAGCTGAATGTCATATCCCCACTGTAGCAATGACAGAAAGCAAGGCTCAGGGATAATAAGTAACTTTAAGAATAGATCTAGAAGTTTCCTTACTGTGGAAACTCATTTGTCTTTTGTTCCTTCCTTCCTTCCGTCATTGACCATTTATTTATTGAGCATCTGCAATGTGCCAGATGCTTGGCCAGACTTGAGAGAGAGTGCAGGGGATAAGGTACATTCCCTGACCTCATAGTGGATGGGGATTTTAAAACAGTGAAAATAGGTGAGTGTGGGGTTTTAAAACATGTCTGCAAATTCTTTGACACTCATCTCCTTGAGAGACGGAGTCTGCGACTAAATACCCTTGACTCTGGGCTGATCTTAGTGACTTGCTTGTAGCCAACAGAATGCAGTGGAAGTATGTGACTTCTGAGGTTGGGTCCAAAAAATGATCAGTCAACTATGACTTGCTCTGAGGGACACTAACTGCCAAGTAAGAAGTCTGGCTGGCCTGAGATAGCCGGGCTGGAGAGGCCATGTGCGGACACTCTGGCCACAGCTCCAGCTGAGCTCCCAGCTGACAGCCAGCGTCATCTGCCAGCCGTGTCAGTGAGCCAGCTTGGACGTCCAGCTTAGTGCAACCTTCCGATGACGGAGGCCCTAGCCAGCGTCTTACTGTAACTGCCAGAGAACCCCAAACTAGAACTGCCCAGCTGAGCCTCTCCCACATTCCTGGCCCACAAAAGTGTGAGCACTATAGAATGGTGGTTATAGTACAGATATAATTTGTTATATAGAAATAGTAACTGTAACTGTCAGCCTCCAAGAATTGAGGGGAACAGCAAATGCAAGGGACCCAGTAGAGATATAGGGCTCAAATCACGAGAGAAGAAATTGCCTGAATCTTCCAGTTCGGCAGTGAGCATAAAACCGTCAGCTGTCAACCAGCTGTTACTGCAGATTGCTCTTTGGGAACAAGGGCAGGCAAAAGTGGAAGAGAAAAGATGAAATGAGCATTCTTTAATAAAGAGGAATTAATTTTACGTGTTGCTTTGGGTTTAAGCTGGCACTCCCCCACCACTGCCCCCCGTATACACACACATACACATATACATACACCCCACACATAGGGCAGGGCAGGAGCCTGATTAAGATGTCACCAATGGAGCCTACTGTTCTCGGTCTTTCAGCTGGTAATGAGTAGTGCTCTCTGCTTTAGGCCTGACATCCCGATTAAACTGTTTGCAAAAGGTCTGCGATGGCTTTGTTTCAGGCATGTGGAGTGGTTATTGTAGCAGACAGGAGATTAAGGGGGCCGGAGGAGTAAGGGCTGCAGCTGGAAGAGAAAACATGCTTGGGTGGAGGGGGTACCCATCAAGCACTGGTTAGCTGAGGGAGGAGAAGCAAATTGGGCAGGGGATGGTGAGGGGCAGTGGGCGTGGGCTTCTGCACTGAGACCAAGGTGCTCCCTTTTTACATGAGAGTCTCACCTTTGCCTTCCCTCTTTCCTGTGAATATGCACAGAGGAAGCCTTCCTTCCTGTTCACGGAAGGAAAACAAGGAGGAGAGAAGATGGTGGTTAATAGTGTATCCCAACTGTTGCCCTTACCTCATTGGAAAAGAGACAGGGAAGAGTGTAAAGTCTCCTTGCAGACCAGTCATCGCTTTGAAGAGCAAGATCTCTCCCCCTCGCCCAGGGCTGGCCTCGTTCCCTTTCTTACCCCAGCAACTACAGCAGAAGTCATGACACTTCCGCCAGAAATATCTATGGGCAGCTCTTGGGATTGCTCCTGAGAGCCAGGGCGTTCCAGGTAAATATTCTTCCTTAATTAATGTTTCTAATTTTTAGTCAGTTTGAAATTAAAGAACTTTACCCATGGGCAGTCCGAGGTGTTAGCTGTCTGCTCATTCTTGCAGGGACCCACAGGAGCAATTTGCAACCTCATTTAACCTGGAAAACAGGTGTTGTAAGAATTGTTGAAGGACCTTCTTCCCCCCAAAGGGGGCGTGAGTGGCAGAAATTTGATTAGGTTTCAGTGTTGGTATTGCCTGAAGCCTGTTGTTAGACAAAGGTGAGTCCCAGGGTCCCACCAGGAGGTGACTTTCCTCCTATCAGAGCTGTGTCTGGATTTTCAAAGACACTGTATCATTGGCATGGTCTCACTTCTAAGTTGGAGACTGGATCTGCAAGACAGATCAGGCCCAGAAGTGTGTTCCCCTCTCTGCTGTGAAAGTCAAGTTTCCTTCTGAGTTCATGTTTGTATCCCTGAAGTTGAGCTAGTGAGGGTGGAGTGGAGGACAGAGAAGGGTCCAGATTTGTGGGCAGGATCTATTTAGGGGAGTACCTAGATCCCAGAATTCTGCCAGGCATGTACCAGGAGTGAACCTTGAACCAACTTTTGTCACTATCTTGTTAAACTTCCTAAGTATGGAACCTGAGGACATTTTTGTGATGGCTCTAAGTTCTCTGTGGTTTTGAATAAATAGTTGTAGGATTGTATTTCTTTGCCACTGGAGGAGAGCTTAGGGATAATTTAGGTTAGTCTCTCATTTTTACAGATGAGAAATTTGGTGCTTTGTGAGGTTAAGTACTTTGCCCAATGTTATACAGCTAGTTAGTACCAGAGCTAGGAGAAGAATGCAGGTTTCCTGGGTCTCAAGTCAGTGTCATTTCTACTACATTATATTGCTTTATCCGAAACATTACCTGTAAATCTCTTTGAAGGAGAGTTTCCAGATAATTCTTTGTTGTGGGGGGCATTGTATTAATAGGATATTTGGCAGCATCTCTGGCCTCTACCAGCTAGATGACAGTGGCAACTATTTCTCCAGCCAGTTGTGACAAACAGAAATGTCTCCAGACGCGGTCAGATGTTACAATGGGGATAAATTGCTCCTCATTGAGAACTAGTGGCTTAAAGTAAGTACATCTCTAGAGAAGAGACAGGCTTATGTTCAACTCCTCCTGGTGTATGTGAGTATACATGCACTGGAGTAGCAGGGACAGGAGAGACATTCCACTTCCTGACTGCGACTAGACAGGGTAATGGGAGCTTGTGGGAAGACTGTAACTGCCTGTCCTTGTGTTTAAGTGCTTAGACTGTATGCTACCATGCGGAGGAGAAGGAGAGAAGGGTGGAATGAGGGAATGAAGAAATTAGTAGGATATCTCATTCTTAATTTAGGAGACACAATTGATTGGATATTCCTGTCTAAAGGGCTTGTAATTAGAAGATATAAGGGACTCTTAAAAATTCAATAAGAAAACAACCTGATTTAAGAAGTGAATACAAGATTTGAACAGACACTTCACTTAGGAGGATATAGAGATGGCAAATAAGTACACGAATGGTTGCTCAGCTTCATTAGTCATAAGGAAAATGCAAATGAAAACCATAATGAGATGCCACTCTAGAACTGTAAGGATGACTAAAATTTATAAGACTGACCATCTCAAGTGTTGATGAGGATGTTAGGGAACACAGGGCTGGTGAGAATGCAAAATGGTACAACCTGTTGGAAAACAGTTTGGCAATTTCTTAAACTGTTAAATTTATACCTACAGTATGATCCAACCATTCCCCTTCTCGGTATTTACCCAAGAGAAATGAGAGCATATGTCTACGGAAGCGTATGCAAAGACTTGTATGTGAATGTTCATTGCAGCTTTAACTGTAATAGGCAAAACTGGAAGCAGCCCAGATGTCCACCAGCAATTGCCTTTAGACATTACTTTGTGAATGACACATTTTTAAATCCTGTCAACTGATCAGGTTTGGTAGAGAAATGGATCAGACTAAGAACATCTGTTTAGGCCAAAATACTAGCTTGATTTTGGGGTGTGTCAGAATGTTATATTAAAGTAAGTCAAGTATTCTTTTTTGGCAATAGGGTTTGGCAGTGGGGTTGGTAATACTTTTCTGTAAGTCCCAGGTGGTCTGTTTTAATGATAGGTGATGATGGATTAAGGTTTATGTTTTTCCTTAAAAGAACACACCTAGATCAAACCACTAGCTCCTTTAAAGCATTTTATTTATACCAACGTTAAAACATTTTGGGGGGAAAGCATAAGGTGTCATTGGTTACTATTGACCTTTCCTAAAGAAGGCAGGTCAGATGCCTTTGTGGCTAGAGTTATTGCCAAAGAGTCAAAAGTGGTGACCAAGAAAAGAAGATGTTTCAAGGGAGGGTGGAGTGATCAACTCCTACCCCAGAGGTAGCTGAGATTTCTGTGATGTATGTAGGTCAGTTGAGACTTGCTTTATAATCCTTCTTTTATTCAATCTTTTTTTGAGCTCCTGGTATGTATGGGGCATTGAGAAACACACAGGAAATAAGACATGGTCTAGTCCTATCTTTAAACTATCTTTATAGTCTGGTGAAGAGAAAGACAAATGTGCAGGGACATTACAGAAGGATGAAAGCCATGGGAGAGGTGGCCGTTGCCTGCTGCCAGCAGAGCACACAGGCTAGATTCTTAATAAACAGGTAGGAGTTGGTTGGGAAACACTTCAGTGTTCCTCCTAGATGTCTTAGCTTGGTGCTCCTTGTGATGGTGTGAGTCTCTAGAATTACTAGGAAAAGTATAATTATTGCTGTCCAGGAGATTTTAGTCTAGTTGCCATAAGATTAATATACATAGGATTAAGATGACCATGTATTGATAGTAGTATAATGTAGTAGAAATAATACTGTAATGAGGATCAGGAGAAATTAATTCTGTCCTGGGATCTGCTCCTACTTGACTCTGTGATCCTGCGCAAGTCATTTACTGGGTCTCTTGGCCTCAGTTTTTTTAACTCTAAAATGAGAAGCGCAGGCTGGACATGGTGGCTCATACCTGTAATCCCAGCTATTCGGGAGACAGAGGCAGGAGGATCCCTTGAGGCCAAGAGTTCAGGGCTGCCTTGAGTTATGATTGGGACACTCTGCTCCAGCCTGGGTGATAGAGCGAGAGCCTGTCTCTAAAAAAAAAAAAAAACAAAAACAAAATAAAAATATAATGAGAAGCCCAGATAACACTATAGGACACGTCAGGTCTATTTTAGTTCTCCCTGTCTATGCTGTGAGTGTGTGGAGGTAAGGTCCAGGTAGGAATGAGCATGGCCAATTTGTCTTCATTGGAGAGATTTGTCTCAAGAGAGTGGAGAAGCTGTTGTTGAGAAGAAGCGTAATCCATTATAAGGTTGGGCAAAATTGTGGGAGATAGGGATTTTTAAACTCTGGAAGTTATTTTGTGGGAATCATATTGAAAGCTAAAGCAGAGTGTGAATTTCACCTTCCTGGGAGCAAGGGCATTAGCTTACTTGGCTGCCATCTTTCAGTAACCCCTTTTCCTTGTCTGGTTTTGGGTTGGTGCTGGGTTCCTGATGGTTACCAAGAAGAACCTACACATAAGAGCGAGAAGTCCTGGCATCTTTTGTGTTGTCCTGGTTCTTCCTCTCCTGGTAGGTAGGATTAGCCAGTGTCTCCCATCCTATGATTGGAAAGGCATTTGCTCTCCTTGCCTCTTTCTTTCATAATTCCTCCTATTTCATCCCTCAAGACAGATGCTTCTGCCTAATAATGTGCAGCAGTGTTATTTGAAAGGAAAACGTAAATGAGGAACTTCTGCAGAACCAGAGGAACTGAACCGCATTTTCTTTCCTCTGCCCCATCCGGCAGCACCTGAATGCTTGCTTTGTCTGACTCCGGGAGTGCCCGGGGTTGAGTAACCTTTCCTGGAGCAGACATGGAGTACAGCAGGCCCCACCTGGCAGCTTTGTGAGTGCTTGTTTCATAAGCTGAGTTCCAGAGTATATGTTGTCTTTATAAGGGTCTGAAAGATATGGAAGAGACTTTCTAGACTGGGGTAGCAGCAGCATAATTTCTACTCTTGCTTCTGTTTCCAGACTCCAAAGCTTTCAGAACTGCCATCCTCTACAGGTACCAGATTTGAAAATGTACCTACCAGGATGACTTTTTTGTTTTCCCCCAAACAGTGTCCTCTTTCTGTCCCTACTGTTCCAGAGAACCTTTCATACAACTTC
This sequence comes from Cheirogaleus major, assembly GCA_963574435.1. Lineage (NCBI taxonomy): Eukaryota > Metazoa > Chordata > Mammalia > Primates > Cheirogaleidae > Cheirogaleus > Cheirogaleus major. The sequence continues at coordinate 4,475 of CAUYPO010023578.1, read as the reverse complement.
AGCATCTCATTCCCTATTGAAATTTAACTTCCCAAGACTACTTTGGGAACACAGTTCTAATTGTCAGACTTTACGCTTGCACATGGTCTGGCCTCGATAAGAAAAGAAGGCTGTGAGGACATATTCCATCTTGTCCCCCCCCAATTTTAATGTCACAGTAATTGGTGAGGTGCCGGCTACTTTTCAGAGTTGGATGATACAAAAGGATTTATTGTGGTTCTGCCTGGAGTAATTAAAATCAAAGCCTTTTGTTGCTAGGGGTGTGGCATTTTAGGTGTAACCAACACCGTGGTGTTTGACAAGTGTAGCATAATTCCTTGACAGGGCTTTATACCATGTGAAGTAGCCTGGCAGTTACTATCCTCATGGAATGGAAGAGGTAATGAGGTTCAGGCAGGTGAAGTGACCAAGGTCATGCAAATAAGAAGTGCGGAGACTGATCTTCAAACTCTGGTCTTCTGACTCTATGCCAAGTCCAGTATGTCTCCCATTATCCATGTGATCTTCTATGTGTTATTTATCCATGAACTTCTGTTCTCATCAGATTTTTAAAAAATTCAACACTTAAATGGTAGTGGGTACTGTGAAGTAGTAGCAAAAATCAGAGGGACTTCTAATATGCTCCTCTTGTTACCCGAAAACAGTTTTCAGCAGAGGAGAGGAGAGGGGAGCAGAGAGCTTACATCAGGTTCATCAGGTTCCGTATGGTCCTCCAGCTTCAGGGGTTATGGCCTGGACATGCTGATAAGCCTCACATCCGAGTGTTTTCTTTAGACATCCTAGTTGACAGGGCCTAACAGATGGGTGGAGGTCATTCTATGTGCCACTTTATTCACCCCAACTCCACCAACACAAATAACAACAAACCATAAACACTCATGTCCCTAATTCGTTTCCTTTGGAGATTAGAGGTTTTGTTACATACACCATTGAATTCTTTAGGGACTCATCTCAATATGCTTTTTTCATCTTGACTTAAATCCAACTCTTCTGTTTCCTTCTTCATCAAACCACAGCATCCCCCCCTTCCTTTCTGTCAAGGGGTGATGGACAATAGATGGTAGCAACAATTTCTATGGTAACAGCATCTGAGTCATCTCCTTGGAAACCTGCATAAAGGCCTTCCATCTCCAGACCAGCTCAGTGCAACTTTGAAGGCCTTTGTTCCCCTGAATGGATCAGCATGGGGGAGCAAGCTCTCCCGGGCTTTGGCCGCTGCAGTTTCCTTTGGTGCCTGATGCCCACGGCACTTTGGATATAGAGTTGGATTCAACCAGACGTGGGGGATGGTGGGACCTGGAGAGCTTTTCTCAGCCTACCCCACGGCCAGAATGCCTTGTCCCTGGTCCAGCCCCGCATACTCTGCAGATTTAGCCAATAGTTGTCTCACTTTCTAAAATGCCCATATGACTCAACCAGGCTCCCACAGTGACCATCTAGGGATCAGAATAAAGCAATACCGTGTCTGAACACACATGAGCTGGGTATTTTGGCATGGTTGCGAAGAGAATCCTGAAAAAGTGCACCGTGGGGCAGCTTGTAAGAGCCCCTTTCCTTATGGTATCCTTCAAATGCAGCAGTTTTGTTACTTCAATGAAAGCAGAATGGTTTCCAGCAGCTAAGAGGATTAAATCTCTTGTCATCATCCACACCAAGTAAGAATCACAAATATTTCTATTGTGCTTCATAGTTTGGAGATCATTTTCACATACGAAAGCTTAATTAATCATTCATTCAATGGTTCAACATGTGTTAATTTGAAACTTATCTTGTGCTGCATAGAGTACTGGAATTTGGGATACATAGTGACCAAAAAAAAAAAAAAAATAGACATAGTCCCTGCCCTAATGAAGTGTACAAATAAGAAAAACAAGGGCTGGTAAGATAATGATGCATGACTGTAAACATTCAACTGAGATCTGCTCTAAAGGAGAGAGTGCATGATTATTAGTGGGCACGATAGGGGGATTTCACCCATTGGGAACATCTTCCCTGTAGAAGTGATGAGTTTGTTTAGCTATCAACAGGGCCTTCTGCAGATGAGGAAGTGAAGACTCTGTGAAATGACTGTCCTAGGATGTGAACCCAAGACTTGTACAGTCAAATCTGTGCCTTGCCTGTTCCCTCGTGCTAACTCTCAGAGCATACTGTAGAAGTCAGTCTTAGACTCGGTAGCTAAGTCCCTTTCCATGTTTATGTTGCCCCTTGGAGGGGTTCTGCCCAAGCTTCCAGGACCAGACCAATTACCCAATTGCCCAGGGGGACAATTCCAGAAAATTTTTGTTTATAGGGACATCCTCCTCCAAGGTGTTAACTGATCATTGAAGTTAGCCCTCCTAGGAATGTTGACCTTTGAATACAGGATTCTAAGAGGCTAAAAGTTTTGAAGTCCTTCCTTCCATAAAAGGATAGAGGTAGGTTGAAAAAGAGTATCACTGGTGGAGTATAGGCCTTAAGATGTGGTTTTAGCTAATGTTTACAAGCGAAGCAGCAGCTGCTTGTACCATGAAGATTGATTTCATTTCATACTTGGGGCCCTTCTGGTTCCCTGTGGTTACCTCTCCATTGTGAAAAGAGCAAAGGAAGTTGTGTTGCCTCCCCCAGAAGAGTGGGGAAGCCCTCCACGGTCACTGGGAGTGAGGGAGCTGGGCAGAGTGCGGTGGAGCTGAGTGAGATGGCACCTACCTCCCCTGTGTCGCAGCTGAGCTAGCTGCAGTGTGCACAGCCCTGTGGCGGTGCAGAGGACGTCTGTATTTAGGCTTCTGCCTACTCGTTACAATTTTTTTTAAAACAAGAGTTTAAATGCAGCTAGTTCCTCCTGGCACATGAAGGGTATATGAGACTATCCTTTCTGCCTATAACTTGAGTTCTTCCTCCCTCTCATCCCTTTGCAGTCAGCCAAAGACCTTGAGCTTTTGTAACCCAAAAGCAAATGTGTCTTCTGGTTTCCTGCCTTGGCTTCCCAAACATCTTGGAGCTTTGCCTGCTCCCTTCCCCTCAGGATCACTTACTGCTGAAGGCACATCCTGTGATAGCCGCTCTGGGACTGCCCTGCCTGTCGTACAGCCAGGGGAAGAGACTTTGGGTGTTATCTGTCCCTCTTTCTTGGTGGGGTTATTTTTTTTGGTGGTGTCTTGAGACCACTACCAAAATAACCTGTTTATCTGTAAGTTCGTTAGCATTAACTCGACTATCGTATGTGGCTGAGGAGTGGTGTGAATACATGGAGTCCAAGGAAAGCAATATGGTGCTGTGGCATCCTTGGCCTGCACAGTTCTGCTCTCCTCAGCCCTCAGCTCCTGTCCTGCTGTGTCTGTAATGTCTTCCCTGCATTCTTCAAATTCCCACAGTCCTTGCTCCCCATGCATTCACTTACCATCTTCACCTACTACTTTGTAATTATGGGTTAGCCTTTCATGAGTTAGTCCTTGTCCTGTTCCTTCCAACAGAATGTGGTAGTCACAACAGAATGTGGTAGTCCTGTGTGCATGGACATGCATCCACTATACCTGTGTATTCAATGTAATGGCCATTAGCCATGTGTGACAATTTGTCTCAATTACAATACAATAAAAAATTCAGTTTCTTGGTTGCACTTTCCACATTTCAAGTACTCAATAACCACGTGTCTAGTAGCCATAGTATTGAATAACACAGATACAGAACATTTCCATTATTCCAGAAAGTTCTGTTGGACAGTGCTGTTCTGTAGCACTTAGTACATGCTTGGTGCCTAATTGGTCCGTGCTATGGTTTGTCTCTTCCAAAACTCATGTGGAAATTTAATTGTCATTGTAACGGTATTAAGAGGTGGGACCTTTAAGAGGTAATTAAGCCATGAGGGCTTTGCTCTCATAAATGGATTAATGCTATTGTCGAGGTTGTGGGTTCATTCTAAAAGGATGAGCTTGGCTCCCTCTTTCTCTCTCTCTCTTGCCCCCTCTTTACCCATCTGCCGTCTGCCATGGACGATGAGGCAAACAGGCCCTTTGCAGATGCCAGCACCTTGCTGTTGGACTCCCAGCCACCAGAACTGTGAGAAAATATGTTTCCGTTCATTATAAATTAATCTATGATATTCTGTCATAGCAGCACAAAATGGACTAAGACAGTCCCCCCAAATATTTATTAATTGAACTTTCAGATTAACAAAGCCTATTTCTTATGGGTGAAGCTGAGGCAGTTACAGATGTGGAAGAAAACTGATACTTTGCTCTGTTACCAGTATGAATTGTTAGAGAAATCATTTTTAAAAAGAAAAAGAGACTCGGCTGGGCACGATGGCTCACGCCTGTAATCCAAGCACTCTGGGAGGCCAAGGCAGGTGGATTGTTTGAGCTCAGGAGCTGGAGACCAGCCTGAGCAAGAGCAAGACCCTGTCTCTACTAAAAATAGAAAGAAATTAGCTGGACAACTAAAAATATATAGAAAAAATTAGCCAGGCATGGTGGCGCATGCCTGTAGTCCCAGCTACT
>CAUYPO010023577.1:0-39738 GCA_963574435.1 Cheirogaleus major | reverse complement strand
ATTAATTGCTTTCTATTTATAGTAGAGATGGGGTCTCGCTCTTGCTCAGGCTGGTTTCGAACTCCTGAGCTCGAGCGATCCGCCCGCCTCGGCCTCCCAGAGAGCTAGGATTACAGGCGTGAGCCACCGCGCCCGGCCTTCCTGCTGTTTCTTAAAAGCAAAAGATAAAGTTCCCATGTGAAAGATGTAGCGTCCTTGTCCTCAAGGATGAGATGTCGAGACCGAGAGAATGCTGTACAGACCTTGTTAAAGTAACTTCCATCTTTTATTTCTCCCTACATAATTTAGCTGCTTTGTCACTACTTATTATTCTTTGTCCAACTCATATATAAGTAACTGACTCTAACTGTTTCTTTGGGTCTTCATTTTTTTAGGAGGGGTCCCATGCCATATAAACCTTGTATTAAATAAATTTGTGTGTTTTTTCACCTGATAATCTATTTTATGTCAATTGAATTCTCTAACTGAGCCAGGACCTTAAAGAATGGGTAGGGTTTTGTCTACCTTATGACTTGTACTTGAACATTCATAGTAGCTTCATTCATAATCGTAAAAATACTGGAAACAAGTCAAATATTCATTACTACTGAATGGATAAACAAATTGTGATATATTCACACAATAAAATACTACTCAGCTATAACAGAGGTCATGCTGCTGATTTAAGCAACAGCACTGATGAATCTCAACACCACCGAGCTAAATTACGGAATTCAGATACCAAAGCTATATACTGTATGAGTCCATCGTATGAATTAAAAAAAAAAAACTATGTGGACAAGATCAGTGGTTACTAGGGATTGAGGTTGGCAGAGAGGATTCATTACAAATGGGCATGAGGAGACATTTCAGGGTGATAGAAATATTCTACTCCATGACTGTGACCATGTAATTTGTCAAAACTTACCAAATTATACATTTAAAACTGGTAAGTTTCATTTTATGTAATTTATATATCTCAATAAAGCTGATTTTAAGAAGAGATAGTTTAAACACTGTTGAGAGACAAGCCACGGACTGGGATAATATAATTGCAGCATATTTACCTAACCGGTATTAGTACGTGGGAGCCAGAATCTGCATTTTCCCTATAATATAATAAGAAAAGGAAGCAAAGCAGGAGAAAAGCAGGCAAAGATGATGAACAGAAAATCACAGTAATGGAAATCCTAGAGGTCAGTGAATACATTTTCAGGGAAATGCAAATTAAAACATCAGACATTATTTCACTTTCTTTGGAATAATTGATTTTTTTCAAAAGTAACAAATATTTTGTTACTCCATGCTGTCCATGGAGAGTAGATATTTCTTCTTCTGGCTTCCTGGTAGCCATGGTTTAGAGAGGGTGTGAATTGAACAATCACATGCTCCATCAAAGTTCTAGACTTCGAATCCTGAGCATGTGTCACCAATCATAGAGTTATAGATATAGACACAGCTATAAATATAGTTCATGTATTACCTATCTTCTTCTCTGGAGTGTAGTAAACCTTATGAGGGTAAACACTTGGTTTTATTCAGTACTCTCTTCTCAGTGCATAAGACAGTGCCTAAAAAAATATGGGGTCAATGCAATATTAGGATGAAGATGCAAGTGGCAGTATCCAGGAGGACCAGCACAGGTGACAGATGGGGTAACGTGAGCAGTTCGGTGATGCTGGTTGCGGTGGCTGTGCCGGTGGGAGCCACACTGCAGAGGTTACACCAGGGCTACCCAGCCACACTTCTTTAGGGAAGATCGGGTGTATGATTTCCGATGCCTGTCCTCTTCCCTTAACTGCCCTTTTCCTGAACCTATACCTTCAGATTCTGCCTGTTTCTCTTGTCAATCCCCCAACATCCTTCTAATTAAATCCTTTTCTGCTTAATTTAATGAGAGTCAGTTTCTGTTGTTTGCAACCAAGACCCCTGACGATTATGGAGACACAGCTGTTAAAACGAATGAACCAGATCTGTGTGTACTGACATGGATAAATCTTAAAGACAATTTTGAGTAAATAAAAGCAAGTTCCAGAAGGATATATGCAGTATGGTGCAGTTCATGTATATTTTAAACACACACCAAACAATGCTGTTCATTATTTAGAAAGGAAGAGATATGTAACATAAGCATTAGAAACATGGATTGGAAGGACACACAACAACTTTGAAATGCTAATGACCTCCAGGGAAAAAGCCAGGGGAAGGAGAGACATGCAAAGGGGAATTCATCTCGATCTCTGATGTGTTACTTAATTTAAAGAAATCAGAAGCAGACAAGATGACGTATTAGTTCCTTTGTTATAGCTGGGTCTGGGTACATGGGCATTTGTAAACTTACCTTTACTTCTATTTATATTTGAAAGACTTCATAATTATTAAAAGAGTACAAAACAGTTTTCTACCCCCTGCCTGCCAGGCCTCCCTTGGTCCCCACAGTGACTGCAAGCAAAGCCACCACCTCAGGACTCCTGGATTTTCCAAAGCTCAGTTGTGAATCTACTGGTCCGGGTTAAGGACCTGCTGCCTTTTTCGAAAATGTGGTTATTGTGGTTATAGCTATTGCTGCCTCAGTTGTCAAACTAATCAAGCATTTCATAAAAACCTTAAATGGTGCTTAGTGATAGGAAATTTACCCCCCAAATGGGATTAAGGACATAACAAAATAGAATTGAATCTTTAACGTGTAGTTTAGCTGTGGTTTAATTGAAGCAATATCACGATAACAATATAAATGTTATTAAATAATAAAATAAAATAAACCTTTAATGTTTAAATAGTTGTTACATTTTTGAAATAGAAAAGCACTGTCTTTGTATTTTATCATTCTTAATTCTGAATTTCTTAGGAAAGACTGCCTGTCAATTAAAGTTTAATATATATATACACATATATGTTTGAGATTCATTCTGCTGTGTATATAAAAATCCCCTTATGCCCTAGCAAGAGTGCTAATGCTACAAAATGCATCCTAACGTTTCTCTGAAAAGGCTGCGGGTCATGATGGGATTAGGAAAAGGAAAGCCCTGTGTAGACATCTTGCTTGTCTCTTTGAGACATTCAACACTTCTACAGTTTTTTCCCCTCTTTTAAAATTCAAAAAACTTCCGAGTAGGCGTGGAAACCAGGAATTATGTGTATGATATACATGAAAAGACAGATGCTCAGAGAGAAGTGTCCATCAAAATTCTCACAAAGTTTCAGGGAAAAAGAAGGACTGAGATCCAGGTCCCTTGGCTATTCTTTTTGAATATATATTTTTTTAGATTTAATTGATGTTGACTTAGCCTAGACCCCAGCCCTGTGACCTCTAGATTATTAACGTAACTTTGCAGCTTAATTGAACAAACACTTAAAGACCATTTTGTGTATGGAGGACTCTATGTTAGGCACTGGAAAACCAAAGACAAATAAAATCTCTTCCTATGCTCATAGTCTCATGAGTGAGACAAACACACGGACCGATCAGTTCAATTGAGTTTTGAAAGGCTTTTGTGAGATGTAAACACAAGGAATGAATTATGGGAAAGGTACCCAGGCTGGAAAGTCAGAGAAGCTCTCATGAAGAAGGTGATGCATGAGCTGAATGACAGCAAGTGAACAGGCATTAACCACGTGAGAAGAGAGGTCATTAAAAACAGAGGCAGCAACGTAACCTTAGATGTGAAATGGCATGGGGTGTGCGGACATTGACAAGCATCTTCATTAGAGGCAAAAAGCTAGAGCTGGAGATAGGAGGACTTTTGGCTCTGGTTGCATACAAAATTCTAAGGGAACATAGCTGTGGAATCCTTTCTCCAGAGCACTCTGGAGAAACTATGGGAGACAAAGAAAGAAAACTGCAAGAAACACCTTATAGAAATTTTAATAATAGATAGTAAAACATACTTACATAAATGGAGACATATACCATGTTCATAGATAGGAAAGCTTAAGATTATAAAGATACCAATTCTCCCCAAGTTGATCTCTTCATTCAATGTAGTTCCAGTTACAGAACTTGAAAAGTGTTTTCTAAAATGTAAACTAAAAATGAAGATTAAACCTGCAAATTTAGCCAGGACATTTCTGAAGGAGAAAAGCAGGAAGGGGTGATATCAGATAGCAACATCTATTATAAAACCGTAAACATCATACCGCTATGGAAACAGAGCAAAAACAGATACATTGACCAGTGGGCTATAAGAAAGAAACTCAGGAACCTGTGCAGGGGAAGTTGGTCTACACCACAGCAGCATGTGAAATTATGGAGGAGAGAACAGATTTTTAAAAAATCAATTGGGAAAATGGTTATCCATATGTAAAACCATAAAACTGAACCTCTACCATATGCCATGCACAAAGGTAATTCTAGATGGATTAAGGTCTCATGTATAAGACAAAACACTGAGACTCTTTGTAGAAAATAAATAGAAATATGCTTTAGATTTCAAGGATTGAATAGACTTTTAAAAAGACATACAATTATTAAGCATTAAACAAAAGGTAAAAAATTAATATTATTAAATTTAATTAAGACACATCTTAAAGAAAGTGAAAGATAAGTTATAAACTAAGAGGAGATATTTGCAATAAACATATAACAAAAAATTGATAACAAAGATCAAATAAATATTTTGAAAAACAGGGAAAACTCATGTGAACAGTAAGATCAATAAACACATAAAGAGATGTTCAACATATTTGGTCACAGGGAAATTTAAACCAAGCCCATAGGGTCATGTTTTGCATACTTTGAATGGTAATATGGAAAATTGCAATTGACAGATGTAATTGAATCCATAGGATCTTCTCTGTATTACCCACAGGAGGAAAAGTTAGTGCAAATGCTTTGAAAAACATTTTGTCACTGCCTTCTAAGGTTGAGCTTTCAGTAAACCAATAGTCCTAGTAATTCTATTTCTAGAAATATTCTCAAAAGAAATTCTTGTACATACACAGGCACATCATAGCTGCACTGCTCACGATCACAAAAATCCAGGAACAAAAACATTTTCTATCTGTGACAGAGTGGATGAATAAATGATGATACAGTCACACAGTGGAATATTAGACATCAGTCTAAATCAATTAACCACTATGACTCATAACTAAAGGCTGAATATTAGTGATATAATATCACATGAAAAAGTCCTGAATACTTGTAGCAGCATGATATCCTTTTCATAAAGTTTAAAACCAGTAAGATGACAGGCACTTTTTAGGAATATGCATAAATACTTTAAAGAAGAAAGCAAGTGAGGCTGAGCTGAGGATTGAGGGTGATGTTACCTTGGGTCAGAGACAGCAGGGGTTGGGATGGTGTGTGGGGAGATTTGGCTAAATATAGCTATTGCCAAGGGCCTGGCTTTCATTTCAAAAGGTGACTTTATGGTTACATATGACTAAAAGTATCTATATAGCTAACGAAATAAACGAAAGTGTGTCGTGAACCAAAAGTTAGAGTTATTTCAGTTCTGTGCACGGGAGGCCAGCAAAGAGAAGGGAGGGAGGGAAGGAGAGAGGGAGGGACAGGGGGACTTACAGGGTGGTGAGTAACCCCAGGAGAGACTTCAGAGACAGCCACATGGCAGGCCACGCAGGCTGTGTTTCTCATGCAACTGTTTAAAAAGCTTCTTTCTGGTTATTCTGTTACTGTGTCATAATGATTATTGAGCACTTAATATGTTCACCTGGTGTGCTGAACACCTCTCAACACTTACCTCGGTGTGTTCTGTCTATGAAACCTGCATGAAACTGCTCCCCGTATAGATTTCCCTATGAGGCGGCTTCCGGAACATTCTCCCTTCAGTTCATGCTTGGAGTTGCTTGCATTAACCATCTTGTCTAAGATACATACACAACCCCACCATTCTCTACTCCCTTGTCCTGCTTTATTTTTCTTTACGACTTTTTATAGCATTTCAAACCGTAGTGTTTGTTGCTTATTGGTTTACTATCTTTCTCTTCAAATGGCATTTAAGTTCCATGAAGGCAGGGACTTGATTGGTCATATTGACTGTTCTACTTCTAATGAGTGGCACAATGCCCAGGACACTGCTTGTTCTGGATTATGAATAAAGGAATGGAGGCCTCACAAATACTCTACCTGAAAGCTTTTCTCTATTACCTGCATGTTACAAATGAAACAACAAGACAGCAATTTTGCCAAAGTCACGTAGCTACTAAGACATGAAACCAAGACTCAGACCCAAGCAGGTTGACCTCTGAGTTCATGAACTTAGCTATTTTGCTATATTTCTTTGTGAATTGGCTAAGAAAGTGCCATCCCATGAGGCCTACACGGTATTAAATAATGGATAGAGAAGAACAATATACTATTAAAGTATTATTTTATGCCTCAAAATTGCCCTCCAGGACTTGACTGAAGAGTTTTAGCTATGCCTCTTCATTAATTCTTATGCCACTAATTTGCTTAGCAAACCCTTATGTAGAGAAAAGGTTATGTGAATGGCAATCTGAATTATTTCAAATTTTTAACAGGTGACTTTAAACCTAGTCTTTAACTGGTTCGTCAGTGCGCCAGTGACTGTAATACTCATCACAGATTCTATTTATAAAATAGTAACACTATAATAAGTGGACAAGGTGTGGCAAATAAAGATAAATTTAAGAATAGTGAAGAATAGGCCTCCGTTCCAAAAGTAGCTAAGGTAGCTTCTGACCATGACGGTCTTTGACAAAATGAAGGTAAATGTGTCTTTAGCTGTTTATAAAAGTAACACATGTCAATTTTTGAAAATTTGGAGAAAACAAAAAAGTGTATAGATGATAATTGTAGTTTAGAGGGACCCACTGTCAACTCTGTGTATATACGTATGTGTTGACATTATAATATATGTTTATAATATGATATAGTATGTAATATACATATATAGTATTGTATATGTATGTAATATAGTATGTACAGTATATAATATACACAGCTGACCCTTGAACAGCACAGGGGTCAGGGGTGCTGACCACAACACATAGTCCAAAATCTACATAGAACTGTTGACTCCCTCAAAACTTAACTACTGATAGCCTACTGTTGGTTGGAAGTCTTATTGAAAGCATAAACAGTTGATGAATACATATTTTGGATAGTATATGTATTACATAATGTATTCTTACAATAAAGGAAGCTAGAGAAAAAATATTAAGATAATCATAAGGCAGAGAAAATATATGTACTATTCAGTAAGTGGAAGTGGATCATCGTAAAGATCTCCATTCTCATTGTCTTCACGTTGAGTGGGCTGAGGAGGAGGAGGAGGGAGAGGAGGGGTTGGTCTTGCCATCTCTGGGGTGGCAGAGGCAGAAGAAAATCCATGTGAAAGTAGTCTATCAGTTCACACCCATGTTGCTCGAGGGTGAATGTATGTCATTTTGTGTCCTGCTTTCCTCACTTCATGTCAATCATCACCATGTTCCTACATGCATAAATATTCCTTGAGAGGGTGATGTTTAATGGCCCCATGATTTCCAATAATGAGATAAAATGTCTCAAAGTATATTTACTCATTTCTGCAAATTTGGTAATTTAGGAAGCTGTGTGCACGCGTGTGTGTGTGCATGCGCGTGTGTGTGCACGCGTGTGAATGACACCGCAAGGAGCAGCCTCACACACAACTCTCTGCTTACATCTCCGATTCTTCCTGTTCCTGCAGGAATGCGATCAGAGCTATTTAAAAACGTGGATCATTGGTGGAGTGCTATTTCTTCTTTTCACCCCAAGGGAAAAGGTGTTGGATGTTCCATAAATGTTTGTCTTTAGCTATATATTTTCTAACTTGTCAACAAATTGCTGACTAGCAAGGGAAATTCTCTTGGCTATTTCGGAGCAAAACGATGAGTCTGTGAATCGGCACACATTTATCCCTAACTGGGCATTTGTCCTGTGGTCCATAAATGCAGTCCACGTACCAGGACCTTCTGTGAAAAAAGTTTTCATTGCTTCATGATAAAAGGAAAAAAGTGAGGCCCACACAGTATATATTCCAAAGAGCTGAAAGTATTCCCCTTCAGAAATGATGCTGAGAGGTGGTAGGTTATATATTTATTTGTTGATGCCTAACTTAGCTAAATACAAAAATTGTCAATCCTATGGTAGTCTTAAAAACTTTTCACGAAACTTTACAGGCCTATGAACTCCTCAAATCTAGGAAGAATTGACTCTAATGGTATTAACAGGAAGTGACTAAATTGCCTTTGGAGCTGCTGCTGTTGTCTGGGGGAGGTTTGATGATGTTACACAGGAAGTATCATCACATGGACTAACGGTGTCCTCAGGCCAGACCTCACACAGAAAGTGGCTTTTACTCTGGAGGGGATTTCAATGCCCCCTTCATCACCACAGCAACCAGAGTATGTTGATGACAACAGCGACTATAGGCAGAACAGCACATGCAGGTTCTAGGGAAACGGGCCAGATTAGGCATCAGATAAAATGCACTTCTGAGCTAAAGAGTTAAACAGGCAGACAGTATTTTGCTGAGCTATTGGAGGGAAGCAGAACAAGCTAAATTTAAATTTAGCTTTGAGTATTTGCAGATGTGAAAACTAAAAACTCAGAAGTGTGGGTCATGAAATGAGAAAGCAACGCCGGAGCCCGTGACTCTGTGGAGGGAGAATGGTGGTGGGGGCAACAGAGAGCCCACTTGAACTTGAACCTGAACCCAGCAAAGAAAACACACTCAGGGCTGTGTCAGAAGAGGGTTCTCTGCAGCTCCTTAGGGAGGATAACAGAGAACATGCCTACAAAGCTCAGCTCAAGAAGCTTGATATTTGCTTACTTCTATGCCTAAGCCAATTGCACAGGGAACTAAAGAGTGTTCCGTCCTGAAGTCTGTCTGTTCTTTATAATTATTTTTAATATATCAAACCTCCCCGAAACTACTGTAGATCCATAATGTCTTATCAGCAATAACAAAATCTGAAAGGTTCTGAAAAACAAATTTTAAAAAAAGTCTGTGGCAAACTCATTTGGCAGCAGACCTTGACCTAATCTGAAGGGGGGCTATTTATAGTGGTTATCACAGCGCTTTGTCTGAATATTCATGTCTTCTGTGGCAGAAATATTCATGTGTTTAATTACAGGCTGCTGCTTCAGATCCTGCTGGGGCTGTTTAGTCACATTTAGTACATGGATCATATTACTTTCCTAAAATCTAGAAAACTTCTGAAATATGAAACTGTCTGCCCCAAAGGTTTCAGCCAAGGAATTATGGATTTGTATATTAATACGCATATCCTATGATTATGCCCCTACAGTCTATCATATTCTAACAGACTATAAGAAAATAAGAAAATATTAAGAAAATAAATGTTAGAGAAATAATTTAAATCTCTTATATATCACTCTACTATTCCAATGTTTCTCTCTTTCCTCTTCAAAATCTCCATTTTGAATATTGATTACCTATTATTTCCATACAAGTTTTTATACTTAATTTGATTTATGTAAATTTCAATAGTTATATTCTATTAATATTAATATATACATATATACACAAATACACACACATATATGTGTACTGGTATACATTTTTATGTTGCTTTAACTCCATAAATATAATTTTATATATGGCATTCTTGACATCTTTTTAAATGTTAGGAATAGAATCTTTCAGTAATTATTTTTGCTTTTATTGATGACCATTGATGTGAAGCTTGTTTTGACATGCTTATTGGTCACTGATATATCTTACTTGGTGAAGTATCTGTTTGAATGTTTTGTCAGTATTTTAATTGTTTGTTTTCTAGTGATTGAGTGATGAGAATTTTGTATATAATCTCTGTAGAAGTTCCTGGTCAGGTAGGTGATTTGCAAATATTTTCTTCCAGTATGTGGCATGGCTTTTCATTTCTTTAACTGTGTCTTTCAGAGATGAAAGGCTTTTAATTTTGATTCAGTCCTTCCTATTAATTGCGTCTTTCGTGGCTTGTGCTTTTACTTTCATTTTAGAAATCATTGCCTAACCCATCGTCACAAAGGTTCTCTCTTAGCCTTTCCTTCTAAATAATAGTTTCAGCTCACATATTTAAGTCTATAATCTATATCAAGTTAAATTTTCTATAGTGTGAGGTCAGTGTCAATGTTCATTTTATTCCATACAGATAATGTAATTGCCCATATTCTTGAAAGACTATCATTTCTTCATTGAATAGTCTTGGCATGTTTGGCAAAAATTGATAAGCCATATGAGGAGTCCATTTGGACTCTTATTTTATTCAATTCATTTATATGTCTATGCGTATACCAATTCTACACTGTCTTTATTATTAACACTGTACTTTCATGGTATGTGCTGAAATCAGGAAATATTAATACCCATGCTCTACTTTTTCAGATTATTTTGGCTATTCTAGATCTTCTGCTTTTTCATATAAATTTTGGAATTGGCCTGACAATTTCTTTTCTTTTCTTTTTATTTTTAATAAAACAACCTAAATTTTTTCTTGTTAATTCTTTTAAGTTCTAGATAGATTCTTGTTATTAGGCCTTTATCAGTGGTGAAGAGGGCAAATATTTTCTCCCACTCTATGGGATGTCTATTTGCTCTACTGATAGTTTCCTTGGCTGTGCAGAAGCTTTTTAATTTGATCAGATCCCATTTGTTTATTTTTGATGCAGCAGAGATTGCCTTGGGGGTCTTCCTCAAAATCCACTGGGGGGATTTTGAATGAGTCTTGCTTGCCTTTCAGGAGGGCAACTGGCAACCCTATATCAAGAATGCTAAATGTTCATGCCCTTTTGCCCCGCTATTCCAATTCCAGGAATTTATCCTAAGTAAACAATGAATTATATCAATGCCCAAAGCAGCATTGTTTATGAAACAAAAAATCAGAGACACCCTAAATATAGAAGGATATAAGGAAGCGGTCAGCAACTGTGGCTAACTTACGGAGACTTACTCTACTCCAGGTATTGTGCCAATCCCATTTGTGGTGATCAGGAAAATGCACCTTGCAGATCTGCAGCTACAAGGAGCGTAATTGATCAAGAGCCCAAGAGCCCCCTGAAAATCTATCACTGCATTTGCACGGAGGCCACGCTTCCCATGGCTTGCATCCAACCAATGTTAGAGAGCAGCAGGAATACAAAGACAGGCCCCTTCCTGGGAGATGTGAGATTCCTCTAACAGCCAACTTTGGCTCAAGAACTCCGACGGCCTTCTTACACAGCATGACAGTCTAGGACACGTTCGTCCAACCTTTTGTCCCTCTCTCTTTCCCTTGGGGTCTGACTTGCACGGTGTTGTTTTGGCTCCCCCAGCCTTCCCTAGCTCCCGCACCATTTTCATTCATGGGCATTTCCCCTAATAAAATCCTCGCATATTTGATCCCGTCTTGGTGTCTGCTTCTCAGAGGACTGGGACTAACACAAGCAAGTCCAAAAGTAGTCTAAGGAAACAAGCAAGAAAATGGGGATTTAAGACTGACTCACCCACCACCCAGCAGGTGGAAAAATGGTGTCCTAGTTAGCAGATGGAGCATTGTGGCTGAATTGCTAAAAATTTTACTGATGGCAACAAGGGGAAATGTCCCAGTGGGAGGAAATGCTGCAGCAAGCGTAGTGATATAGGCAATCGGGAAATAAGGGGCCAAGAGCGCTTACAAAGCCAGCAGAGTTGGCTGGTTCCTACCTTGTTGTGTTGCTGCCCCGCAGAAAGATAATGAGGAACCGAAGGCTGTTATCAAACAATTAATGGCAAAGTGGGAACCAGAGAGCTCTGAGGTCGCTAACAAAGCGGCCTTTGTGTCTTGCAGCGGAAGGGCAGACAGAGCTGAGCAGCAGACTGACAACCTAACTGTTAAGAGATGCAGCGCTCCAAGGATGTCTGAGCACTCAGCCAAGGTACCCAAGGTATGTCTGAGTGCTCGAGGTAGGGAAAAACTTGAGATTCTGGAACATGAGACAGAGACATCTGGATGTTTGCCCCTGAGAATATAGATTCTGCAACACACAAACACACACACACACACACACACACACACACACACACACCCCTGGACTCTCTGAGTTTGCAGGGCAGCCTGCTCTTCCAGAGTCGGAGCTACCCTGTGCTGAAAGGTGCCACAGAAGCTTCTCCCTGGCAACGCAACAGCCATCTCCCTCAAGAGCTGCTCTTACCTTCCCTCCTGGACGCCAGGCCAATAACCAGGGCTAAATCCCAGGACAACCTGGCTGGAGACATGCTAAGCCTGATAAAAGAGACTATCCATCTAAGGAATTTCAAGACTTATCTAGCATATATGGCCACGTAGCTTCCCCAAGACCACCCCCCGTCAGTGTCTGAACATGGCAGGGATACTAAGACAGGCCTGTTTCCTAGGAGACACTGAACTCCTGTGACTGGTAAGGACACAGAGATGAAGGTGGAGATAGAGATCGAGAGATATGAGTTCAATCTTCTGTAAAATATTATCTGCACTTCCATGCACACACGCAAAAAAGGACAGGAATCTAAAAGAAATTAGTGAAGATCTACGTAAGATATTTTCAAGAATGTTTGTTCTTTATTCATAATAGCTAAAAACTGGAAACAACTCGATGTTCATCAATGGATACATAAATTGTGGTATAAGATATTAATGCAATGGAATATTACACTGCAATGAAAAAGAATATAGCTATATGCAACAAGATAGGTGAATTTCACAAATATGATGTTGAGTAAAAGAAGCTAGGCCCACAAGGGATATTATGTATGAGTCCATTTATATTAAGTTAAAAAAAATCATTGAGTCTATTGTAAGAAGAACCACAATAATAGTACCCTGGGACCAAGGAGGTAGGGTGATGAATATTGACCAGAAAAGGGCATGAAGGAAGGAGGTTTAGTGGAAGTGTTCTTTTTATTTTGATATAAGTGGTGGATACTTGAATGTATAAGTAAAAATTCACTTTAAGTTGGGTACTTAAAATGTGTGTACTTTATCATATGATTTTTATACTTCAATAAAAAGTTTAAAATTCAACAAAAAGGAAAGGAAGAAAAGACCCCAAAATGTTCACTGGCTATCTCTGATTGATGGAATTAAGGAGAACTTACAATTCTTTCATTACCATTTTCCCAATTTTCTGCATCGAATATATTTGTCAGAAAGCAAAAGGAATAAAAGTTATTCTCTAGAAGGGAAATATATCATGGAGTAATGTGCAAACTTCACTCTGATGTCAGATACCAGGTACTTTGCATGCAAAACTGGTGTCATCAACTGTCTGGGCCACAGAAACATTACTCTTTGTCTTGATTTTGACCAATTCATCACAATCCTAAAGCAATAACAGCATTGACGATATAGTTGAGTAACTCTCCTCCCAGTAATGTTCTCTAGAAATTAAAACTTGAGTCTGTAATTTGGAACCCAAAAGCTATGGTACTTTAAGAATTTAGCCCCACTGTATATTGTTTCTTGAAAAGTACCAACAATGCCTCAAATCAAACCACAATTATAGACCTGTAAATGTAAAGCCATTATTATGTCTGGGCAACTGCCTCGATTCCACTTGCATTTTAATAGTTGTTTTCTGATACTGAAGTTACTAATGCCTTTGTTGCTCCTTAATGACTACCCTTAGCAAACAAATTTTGTGCCTTACAATTAGTGATTTTCTTCCTAATTATGGCTTTTTCCAATTTTCACATGAAATGACAAAAAATTCATGTTTTGCCCTAGAACGAGCTTATTAGTTAATGAAAACTTGTCTAATAGCAGCCTTTTAGATACCCTGTCAAAATCAAAAGCAGCATTCAGAGAAGAGAGAGGTTGCTTTCATATTAACATTCAAAATTAATTTCTGGGTAGGGTCTGGGAATGAAACGTAGGAGGCATAATTTCTTCCAAAAAGATTAAAATAGATATCCTTTCTGGAGTCCATGGAATTTAAAACTGTTAAATTAATCCCTCTCTCCTCCTGCAGCCCACCCCAGTTTTACCTTAATTTGTACCTTTTTTTTCTTTGCCCCTGATATATACTCTTCCCCTGAGATTTAAACTAGAGAATAGGAAAGGATTAATCTCTGGAGTTAGGATCTGGTAATTTCAATATTTCTGTATAATCAGCTATCAGGGTACCTAATTCTCCACATAGGGTTTGATTATTTAACTTCACTTCCACTCTCCACCCGCTGCCCAGACATATTTGGTATTCTGCCTTCCCTGGCAAGGACACACTGACCTAAGACAAATCTCCTACGTGTTCTTTGGTTTTTGAACCATAAACACAGCATGCTGGGAACAGAATCTAATATCATCCCCCAAACAAGCATCTCTATTCTCTCTGGCAGATGCAGTCTGGTTCACTTGGCTGGGTTTGTTAATAATACGGAGAGAAAGCGAACTTTATCAAAAAGTAGTGACTCATTTTTCTCATCCAGTAAAATCCATAAAAGATTTAGGCACGACCCAAACAATTTACATCTTAAATATTCATGCCCTAGTCCCAGGCCTGAAATGACATTTAAATTGTGTCTGGGGAATTTGTTATGAGCTGACTACCATGGCCCACTTCGAGGGGCTTCAAAGACTAGGAGAGAGAAAGAGGAATATTCAGACCTGTTTTCCATTTCAGAGATTTACGAGGTAGCAAATGAAATTCGCTCCTGCTCTCAGACGCCCTCCTGGGAAAAGAAACATTGTCCGAATCCAGTAAATAAGGCGCCCTGTGTCAGCAAAGACTATAGTGGATGATGTTAATATTCAAGTGATCCTAGGGTTTCTCAGGTAGGTTCTTTTAAAGCAGGGTTTCTCAACCTCAGAACTATTCACATTTGGGGCTGGAAGATTCTTTAAAGTGGGGGGACTATTCTGTGCATTGTGGGATGTTTAGCAGCTTCCCTGACCTCTGCCCACTAGATGCCAGGAGCACCCCCTCCCTGGTTGTGACAACAAAAAAGGTCCCCAAACATGGCCAAATGTCCTCTTGGTGGGGGGGATGGGGGTGGAGTGGGGCAGAAGACAAAATCTCCTTTGGTTGATAACTACTGCTTCAAAGGCAAAGAACTCTTGTCTCTGCTTTACCCTAAACTCAATGAGTTGCCTTTTTTTTTTTTTTTGGACTTTTTGTTGAAGTGTAGCATGTATATAGAAAAGTGTATGAATTGTAAGTGTGCAGCTCAATGAACCTGAACATTTCTACACTACCAGAACCCAAGTCAAGAAACAGAACATTGCCAGCTCCCCAAAAACCTGCCGTGAGCCTCCCCGGGGTGACTACCTCGCCCACTCATACAGGACAACCACCCTCCTGACTCTTACAGGATGGCTGAGCTTTGGTCGGGCTACTTTTTACACACGAATTATGCCACCTTCCTGAAGCTGTCATTCATGAGACAAAAAATAAATTAAATAAATAAAAATAAGGAGTTGAGTGACTCAATAACAAAAATGTGCAGATCATCTACTTGGTTGGTTCCAGGCACTATTTTATTTTAAACATTGGGGATGATGTTTTATTCTAGGGGAAGACAGGCATCAGACGGGTTAACCAATAAAATAATCAAGACACCTCCAGACTGTAATACATTTGAGGAGAGAGATTTTACAAGGTTGCATAATAAAGAGTTCCAGAGTGGGGCAAGAAGGGAACCACTCAAGGTATGGGCATCAAAGATTTATGAGAAGCTCATGTTTGAGCTACAGCATGAATAATGACAAGAAGGCAACTATGTGAAGAATGGGGAGAAGAATATTCTAAGTAGAGGAGACCACAAGAAAAAGTCCCTGAAGGAGAAGTGAGCATGATGTGTTGAAGAATGAAAAAGAAGGCAAGTATGGCCAGACCATGGTGAGCAAACTCCAGAGCAGCAAGAGAGGATGTTGGAAAGGTAGGTGGGAGCTAGACCACGGGGGCCTTGCAGGCAGAACAAGGAGGTTGAAGTTTATTCAAACTATAATGGAAAGAAATCATAGGGGCTGAGGAAGGGCGTGACCTGATCTGGTTTATCTGTTAGTAAAAAGTAATACAAAGGAAGCTAAATCACACTGGTCCCGCTCAGGCATGGCCCCTAAGCAAGTTGGAAAGTGGCTTAAAGATCATGGCAAACCCTCCATCTATCCTGCCTTCCTTCACTTTGCTAAATACCTGCTTCCTGGCCTCTTCTCCCTGGACATTTAAGGAGTCCCCAACCATTCTCCTTGTTGATAACCACTGCCTCCCCTCCTCCCCAACAAAACTAGCCCTGTGGAAAATAATTTGGAGATACCTCAAAGAGCTAAAAATAGACATACCATTTGATCCAGCAATCCCACTACTAGGCATCTACCCAAAGGAAAAAAAGACATTCTGTAATAAAGATACTTGCACTCAAATGTTTATGGCAGCACAATTCACAATTGCAAAGATGTGGAAACAACCCAAGTGCCCATCAATACATGAATGGATTAATAAAATGTGGCA
Organism: Cheirogaleus major; assembly: GCA_963574435.1. NCBI lineage: Eukaryota > Metazoa > Chordata > Mammalia > Primates > Cheirogaleidae > Cheirogaleus > Cheirogaleus major. The sequence continues at coordinate 23,369 of CAUYPO010023577.1, read as the reverse complement.
TATGTATACTATGGACTACTACTCAACTACAAAAAACAATGGTGATCCAGCACCTCTTGCATTATCCTGGATAGAGCTAGAGCCCATCTTTCAAAGTGAGGTATCGCAAGAATGGAAAACCAAGCACCACATGTACTCACCACCAAATTGGTATCAACTGATCAACACTAAGGTGTTCACATGGTAGTAATACGCATTGGGTGCCAGTCCAGTGGAGGGGGGTTGGGGGGAGTAAACTCACAACTAATGAAGATACAGTGCACTGTATGGGGGAAGGGCATGCCTCCAGCTCCGGCTTGGGTGAGGCAAAGGCATTACTTGTAACCAAAATGTTGGTACCCCATAATATTCTGTAATAATAATAAATTTTGAACTAAAAACAAAACAAAGTTTTATGTAACATGTTCACCAACTCTCTTCATTATCTCACAACCATTAAAAAAAAGCTGATCCACTGGTTGAGCAAATTGTTTTGACCAACACTATGATGGTAGAATTGAACCAGTCTTATTTAAAATCCATGCCTTGCCTTTATCACTTTTAGAAAAAGAAATCGTCGATTAGTAAGCACCTAAAATGCACCTGGTACTTTGCTATTCTCTAAAAATACAAGCTTCTGGACTACAGTGATCCTTGTTTGGTTTCTATCTTCAGCACCTTGGACAGTGCTCACCACCCAGTAAGTACTCAATGAATTCAATCATGGACTGGAAAGAGAAGAAATAAACCAGCCATCTGTAAGACCTATTACTGTAAGAAGAGGTAGAAATTTGAAATATTTTAAAAATCCATGGAAGATATTCCATACATGAAAAGTATTCATGAAAAACAGGGTGAAAGACAACATAATCCACTTTAAAGTTAACGTCAAGTGGCTTTAACCTCCAAGCTCTGGAAATCCACAACCCAGCTCAGAGCATCTGTTCCCTGAGCCATATTGCTCAGGCCACTCACTTACTCCACATGCCAGGGCAGCTTGTCCTCCCTGTGAGGATGTCCGTGGACTCAGTCTAGCTGCCCATTTAATCCCATGCCACAATTGAGGAACCTAAGAATTTTCCTGTCCTTAAGTCAGAAAGTCAGCTTTTATCAATGAAAGTCCATTATCCTCATGTGGGAAGTTCCCTGGTGAATCTACTTTGTGGTCACCTAGGTATTAGGAGGAAGAAAATGGAAGTCAATGTCTTGCTTTGATATTTTAGCAGATAGCCATACCCCAGCAGTGAAATCTTCTTTCTCAAGCCAGGAAAGAATTCAGTCTCTGCTTCTAAGAGACCACTGAAGCATAAATGGTCATAGTTCAATACACTGTCAATAAAGACACAATCATCACTCCTTTGTTTCTTACCTACCAGACCTCTCTTCTTTATGATGCTTGGCCTTGGTCAGTTTCAAGCTGCTATAACAGAATATCTAAGACTGGCTAATTTATAAAGAAAAGAGGTTTAATTAGTTCACACTTCTTCAGGCTGAGAAGTTCAGGGCATGGCTTCTTGCTTCTGGCAAGAGTTTTCATGCTGCATCATAACACAGTGGAGAAGGTCAAAGGGGAAGTGGACACATGCAAAGACGGACCATATAGGAGGAGGAAACTTGCTTTATAACAACTTGCTTTCTCAGGAACTAATCCACTCCCAGAGAACTGATCCAGTCTCCTGAGAGTGAGAACTCACTATCACTTCAAGCCACTCGCGAGGGGTCTTCCCCCATGACCCAAACACTTCCTACTGGGCCCCTCCTTCCAACACCACCATGTTGGGGATCAAATTTCAATAAGAATTTTGGTGGGAACAAACCATGTCCAAACCATAGCACACCCCTAGGACCAAAAAGCTATCACAGTCCCACCCAAGCCCTACAAACACCACCTAACAGAAGTAAGGGCAGTCTAGTTGAAATACTCTTGAGTTGAGTCCCAGATCTGCCTCTTACTAGCTGTGTGATCTTTAGCAAGCCACTTCACTTCTCTGAGCCTTCACTTCTCCAGCAGCAAAATGAGGATAAGTACCCACCTTATAGGGCTGCCATGAGTCCTAACTGAGATAATGTGTGCAAATGCTCACAAACTGTCATTTGTATTGCCACTATTCTAGTCAATCAACCACGAACGCTGTCCTCACTGCCTTTGCTCATCTCCACGCTGATACGTTTGATCACATTTTCCCCTTTGCCTTGAGGGCCTTCTTCTCCATAGCACCTCACTGACTCCATAGATTCAAGCTTTGCAAAACCCTTCTCTAACCACCCCAATTAATGATTGTAATAATAATGTCAGCTAATATTTACAGAGGGCTTCACCAAGCATGTTACATGTGCAATCTTCAATCCTCACACAACCCTGCAATGTTCCTTACATTGTAGACTCCATTTTATAGATGTAAAAACTGATTCTCAGACAATGAAGTAGCTTGCCCAAGATCACAGCATGAATAAGTGATGAAGTTGTGACTCGTACCTGGGCAATCTATCTCCAGAGCCTTGTCTTCCATCCAACATTCTAGAATCTTCTCTCTCCCTTCAGAAAACCATATGTAGTATGCCTGGGCCTCTCTGTTCTCTAAGGTTCCAAGTGGTTTAATATTCGATCTTGAACTGGACTACTTGATCCTTGAGGGCAGGGTTACCCTTCCTGTCCTGAGGTCTAGTCTGATACCATATACCTAGTAAGTCCTTGCTGGTTGAATAACTCGAACCTCTTCCTTTCTTCTTGCCAGAAACTATCAGTTAAAGAAACTACAATCATTGAAAATGACCTCATTTCCTACCACCCTCCCTCTCCTTCCTTCTGGCCCAGCCACTCTTGGCCTCTGCGCTCTTCCTCAGACACACCAGGGATTTTGCACTCGTTGGTTTTGCTTTCCATAATGTTCTTCTCATGGACATCCCCATGGTTCACTATCTTGCCCCTTCAAGCCTTCGCTTAAAAGTCTCCTTCTCCTAGAAGCCTTCTCTGACCTCCCTGTTTAAAACAGAAACCTCCTCCACTCCTTCCCTTATCTACCTCCCTTGCTTAATTTTCTCCATGAAATGTATTACCTCCCAATATACTATCTCCTTTTCTTTTTATGTTGCTTAATGTCTATCTCTCTGCACTAGAATATAAACTAGCAAAAAGGCCAAGACTGGACCCCCTACTCCAGTTTCTACTGCACCGTATTAAACACCTTCTCCTGATTCCCCAGCACAGGTACTTTTGCCTGTTTTGTTCACCGCTCTCCCCCAGCACCCAGAAGATGACCTGGAATATGGTAGGTGCTCAATAAACATATGTTGGAAATACCTCTGTCCCTCGATTCAACTTGCCTCTTTCCACAGCAGAAATTCTGCAAAGAAAAATGTAATTCCTCTTCTACTTTCTAGGTCCTTTAAGTAACCCAAAGAAACAACCCTTTCCTTCCACCAGCCCAGAAGGTATGAGAAGGCCAGAAATTATGTCTAACAAGGAGGCAGAGGCCAAGTGTTCTTCACTGAGGGAGACAGAAATCAGTGAGGAAAGCTAGCTGGGCTCCACCTGAATTATACAATACATTACTGCAAGGTAGGAGTCCATTTCTCTGAAAGAAAAACAGTCTGGAAGATGAACAGGCCTATAGTCTGAGGAGTATTATCCCAACAGGAGCAAGCCCTATTCCACGATTAGCTCTCCCAGCTTTACCGCCTGTTGAACAGGCACAAAAGAGCAAAGCCTTCAGACCACACTGGACTTCTCCTTGCACTTGGGCTTTCTAAGTTTAAAGTAGTGTGCTATATATTTTTTTAGACAACTATAAAAGTGCCTTTCATTTGCAGCATGGTGCCTATTTCACCTCAGAGTTGTCTAAAGCTTTAGAAACATTTCCCTGCCATCAATGTCCCCAAAGTTCATGGAGGGTGAATGTAGTCTAACTCAAAAGGACATCTTTATCCTCATGAGAAAAGAGACTCTGATAGCCAGTGACCTGTTCTAATTCATGTCTCCAGGGACTCTCCTCCACTCTCCGCCCTGGCAGAGTCAGGGCTTGGCATTTAACATGGTGCAGAGGAAGGAGAACTAGAATGGGGGTCCCAGACCTGGCTTTTTTACTGCCTCCTCGTTAGACCTTTGGCAAGTTAATTAACTTCTCTGGACCTCAGTTTCACTGGGCACTTATCATTGTGTAAGAAGAAAGGCATAATATCAGATAAAGGCAAAGCCAGAAGTCAAACCCAGGTCTTGACCTTTCCCCCCAACCCACACCTATGATCTTCACCCCATATTATATTACCTCCCCAATCATCTTTACAGCTTACTTCTCCCTTCCCCATCTACAATTTTAGTTTCTCCTCTCTCAGACAAGGGAACTTTTTATTCCAAGTTATGTGGATGATTTTGACAAAACCACACATTTTCTTCTTTGATATCATATGAAATAATCACAGCTGCTACTGCGTGTCGTGCTTCTGATCAAAAAGGCAAGTGCAAACATTATGTCTTCCAAGACTCAATTTACACAAATTACATATTAGATGAAACCAATGCCCAAGAAGGCATTGTGTCTGGAGAAGAGTAAGACGGTGTACGCGTCAGAAAACAGCCCAAGCACAGCTCAAAAAGCTTCAAAAATGGGACGGAGCAGCAAGGGGGAGGAGAGTGTAGACTGTGAAACATGTTCCTCTCTTACAATGTCACTATTTTCTGGTTTAATTAGAATCAGATAGTGTGCAATATAATCATCACCTGATAACACAATTCCGTCAAACATGGAAGAGTAATATTCAAGTGACTGAAGCATGAACATAATTCACCTCAAGCAAGGGAGAGAAATTGTATTAGCAAATGCCGCCAGATCCACTAATTAATTTGCTATATTATGCATGACAGGAAACAGCGTAGAACAGAAAGGGAAAAAAAGCTTGATTTTTCTGAGTTAGGGAGGGAGGGATGGATGTGCTTCCCCATAATTTATTTCTGGAATAGGTCCATTATTTGATCAAGGATTGGCTAAAAGGGGATTCCACAGGGTAGAACAAGAGCGCTGCAGTGAGCTGGTGGAGTCAGTGTACTTATCCAGTTAGCAGATGTCAGAATCACTCTGCTTCACCACTTGCTATCTTCATTCAGAGAGAGCCTCTTTCTCCACGGAAACGCTCACCAGCGCCCTGCTTCTCTACAAACCCAAGAAATGGGCAAATTAGCAGACGTGTCCCTTGGCCAATTCATCAGTACCATCTGAGAGAGCTTCAACTCCGTGATGCCTCCTTGTCTCCCGTTCATTATTGCACTTCCAAGGAAGGCAAGTGAAATAATATCGAATTATTTTTCAAATTTAACTAATTTTTAAATTGACAAAAAATTGTGTATATTTATCATTTACATGTCTTCAAATATGGATACATTGGGGAATAGCTCGATTAAGCTGATTAACATGCATTACTTCACATGCTGATCCTTTTCTGTGGGGAGAACACTTGAAATCTACTCTCTTAGCAATTTTCAAGAATACAATACGTTGTTATTAACTATGGTCACCCTATTGTACAATCTCTTGAACTTATTCCTCCTAACAGAAATTTTGTATCTTTTGACCAACATCTCCCCCAACAACCAGCTCCCCAGGTCCTGGCAGATACCATTCTACTCTGCTTGTGCGAGTTCAACTTTTTTATTATATAGATTCTATATATCAGTATTGGGTATATGTGGTATTTGTTTTTCTGTGCCTGGCTTATTTCTCTTAACATAATGTCTTCCAGATTCATCTATGTTTTTCCAAATGACAGTATTTCCTTCTTTCTTAAGGCTGAATAGTATTCCTCTGTGTGTGTGTGTGTGTGTGTGTGTGTGTGTGATATTCTTTATCCATTCAACCACTGATGGACACTTAGGTTGATTCCATGTCTTGGGTATTGTGAATAATGCTGCAATGAACATGGAAGTAGAGATATCTCTTCGATATACTGATATCATTTCCTTTGGGTATATACCTAGTAGTGGGATTGCCATATGAAATGGTAGTTCTATTTTTAATTAGAACTCTATCCTATTTTTCATAATAGCTGTACTAATTTACATTCCCACCAACAGTGCGCAACGGTTCCAATTTTTCCACATCCTCACCAACATTTATCTTTTTGAAAATAGCCACTCTTGCCTCGAAGGGACAGATCCTCACAAGGTTGGAAATTTAATTATATCTTTCAACGTACATATTGATAATAATTTGGATTAATATCATTAGAACACACCTTCCAGTTATTTATCTCTAACTTTTCACATAGTCTTTAAAAATCCCTGGGTTCAAACAGAGCTCAACTCTTGGCTCTGCCACTGCATAATCTTTGCCGGGTCACTTAGTCTCCCTGAGCTTCAGTTCTCTCATCTGTGCACTGAAGATGTAATGATTGCATCTACCACATTACTGATATAATACTCATCTGGGGTTTTGATGAATAACTGGCCACCTTGTCAGTCTGCCATATTGCTGTTTATGCTGCTTGAAACTTAGGCGAGAGTGCCATAAGCCGGTCACAGCTGACCTGGACTGGAGACTCCACTGGCACTATTACTCTCCAGGAATGGAACAAGGTCTGCCCCTTTGTTTGCCACATTCCAGCAGAGACCATTTGGAAAATTTGCAGAAGATTTAGATGTAATGAAAAGAAAGAACACCACCAAGAGTAACTTCCAACTGGTCAGGTGTTATATTTTAATCCAACCACATCAATCATGACATTAAGTGTAAGTGGTCTAAATACACACATTAAAAGACAAAGATTTACAGATTGGATTTTAAAAAGCAAGACCCAACTATAAGCTGTCTACATGGAACCCACTTTAAATATAAAATATATAAGTTAAATGTAAAAGAATGTAAAAATATATACCAAGCAAATAATATCCAAGCCTATATATTGATTAAAATGAATAGTTTTAAAACGCAACAAAAAGAAAGCTCAAGGTATTATAATAATATCAAGGTAGACATCAGAACAAGAAATATTATCAGAAGGACTTCACATAATGACAAATTCACCAAGAAGACTTAACCACTGAAAATATGTATATACTTAACAAAAGAGCTTCAAAACACATGAGACAAAAACTGATGACACCAAAATGATAAATATACATTTTCACTTGGAGGTTTCACCATTTTTCTCTAAATAATTGATAGAACAAGTAGACAGAAAATCAGTAAGGACATACAACACTATCAACCAAGTTTACCTAACCAGCATTTGTAGAATATTCTACTCAATAACAACAGAATATGCATTCTTTTCAAGTTCACAGGGACCATTCAACAATATACTCTGGGCCAAAAGAACAAACTTTAGCAAGTTTAAAAGAATTGAAATGAACAAAGTATGTTCTGTGGACATAATTAAATTAAATTACAAATCAATAACATAAACATCTCTGGAAAATATTCAAATACTTGGAAGTTAAACAACACAGTTCTAAATAACCCATGGATCAAATAGAAAGGTACAATAAAAATTAGCAAATATTTTTAATTTTGTAAAAAGATTTTGACAAATCAAAGTTTATGGAACATAGATAAAACAGTGTTTATAGGGAACTCAGTATCACTAAATGCTTATATTAGAAAATAAGAAAGAGTTCAAATTATGGCCTAAGCTTCCATTTTAAGAAACTAGGGGGAAAAAGTAAAACAAATTAAATCTAAGGCAATCAGGAAAAATGAAATAATAAAGAGCAAGATCAATAAATTTAAAAACAGAAAAACAGTAAAGGAAAATCAATGAAACCAAAAGTTGGTTCTTTAAGGAGATCAATGAATTTAATAAACCCTGAGCCAAATTGATTAAGAAGAAAGAGAGAAGACATAAATTATCAATATCAAGAATTAAAGAGATGACACCTGTATAGATACTGCAGATATTAAGATAACAAGAGAATATTATGAACAACTTTATGCCAGTAAATTCAACCACATAGATGAATTAGACAAATTCTTTGAAAAAACATAAATTTTGAAAGCTCACTCAAGAAGAAAAAGAAGATCAATATACCAAAATCAATTGTATTCTATATACCAGTAATGAACAATCTGAAAATGAAATTAAGAAGACAATTTTGTTCAAAAGGGCATCAAAAAGAATATTTAGGAATAAATTTAGCTAAAGTAATGAAAGACTTGTATACCAAAAACTATAAAAAAATTGCTGACTAAATTATAAAAGGATCTAAATAAATGGATAAACAGTCCATGTTCATGGATTGGAAGACTCAATATTATTTTTAGCACATTCTTCCAAAACTGGTCTGTAGATTCAACACCATGCCTATCAAAATCCCAGTAGCCTTTTCCCCCCACAAAGTTGATACTAAAATGTATATGAAAAGCAAAGGACCCAGAATAACCAAAACAACTTTGAAGAGAAAGAACAAAGTTGGAGAACCTGCACTTCCCAATTTCAAAATTTACAAACATTTATAATATCAACAAAAGACATGAAACACTCAGAAAAAAATATGTGCAAGATCTATATGGTGAAAACTACAAACATTGATGAAAGACATAAAGATGGCCTAAATAAATGGAAACATATACTGTGTTCATGGTTGGAAAGACTCAATATTGTTAAGTTGCCTATTCTCCCCAGGTATAAATTCAATACAATTCCAAAAAATGGGAGAAAAATCTTTGTAATCTTGGATCAAGCAAAGATATTTTAGATATGATATGAAAGCATAATGTATGAATGAAAAAAATTGATAAATGTCACTTGACCACAATGTAAAACTTCTGCTCTTTGAAAGACACTGTTAAGAGAATGAAAAAGCAAGCCACAGACGGGGAGAAAATATATTCAAAATATGTACCTGATATCTGGACTTATATCCAAAATATACAAAGAACACTTAAAACTCAACAATACAAGCAACTCAGTTTTAAAAAAAATATGAGCAAAATATTTGAACAAAGAAAATATGTGAATGGCAAATTAACACCCCAAAAAAGAAGTTCAGCATCATTAGTTATCAATTAAAACCACAATGAGACACCACTACCTATCTATTAGAATGGCTTTTTAAAAAAAACTGACAATATCATATGTTGTCAAGGATGTGAAACAAACATAACTTTCATATATTTCGAATGGGAATGCAAAATGGTATAGCTACTCTGGAAAGCATTTTGGCAATTTCTTATAAACTTTAGTATATACTTACCATATGATTCAGCAACCCCACTTCCAGATATTTACCAATTGACATAAAAATGTATGTTCACACAAAATTTTGTATCCAAATTGTTTAGCCATTTTTTTCATAATCACTCCAAACTTGGAAACAACCTTCAGCTGGTAAATGCATAAACAAATGGTAGTATACCTATACAAATGGACTACTGCTCAGTGATAAAAAGAAAGGAACCATTAATACACACAACAACTAGTATGAATCTCAAATGCTAACTGAAAAAAGGTCACATGTTGTATAATTCCATTTAAATGATGTTCTGCAAACTATAGAGACAGAAAACAGATTAGTGGTTGCCAGAGACAAAGGGTAGAGTGAGAAGTTGACTTCAAAGACACACGGACAATTTGGGAAATGATTGAAATATTCTATATCTTAATTGTAATGGTGGGTACATGACTAGATGTGTTTGTAGAAATTCACAAAAGAACAAAGTTGGAGGCCTAGCACTTCCCAGTTTCAAAACTTACTACCATTTACAATAGCACCAAAAGATATGAAATATTATGTATCTTAAAAAGGGGTGAATTTTATTGTATGTAAGTTACATCCCAATAGAAGGGCGAATTTTACTGTATAAAACTATACCTCAATAATTTTTTTAAATGTGATGCCCATTTCTCACAGAGTAGTATCTAGAACCATGTCTGGTCCATAATAGATGCTTAATATTTTTTGAATGGATACAGTCATTATTGTTAGAACTGACTTTTTGTCCTTGCGGTGGCTATTATTTCTGTCTTTTCAAAACCTCCCTTCTCCTCCCTCTGGGACTAGACCCCTCCTGCCTAACCACAGTGATCAGGACAGTCTGAGCAGGTGACTCAAGTCTGGAAAATCAGAGTCTTTCCTCGGGATTTATTTTTTCCCTTTCTGGAAATAAGATGTATACCAGATCAGCCTGAAGCAATGCCTCTTCCTATGCAGAAGAGCCGGACCCAGAGCCTGCAGCTAACATGAGAGCAACAAAAGCTGGATGGGGTTGAATCTCAGACGCAGATATCCTGAGACCAGATCCACCTCTACCCTTTCCTAGATTTGGTTACATGAAACAGCAAACATCCCCCCTTTTTAAGTAAAACTCGTTTCCATCATTTACGACCAATGAGTCTTGAAAACAAGTGATGACAATAATAGTAAAAATAATAACAGGCAACAGGTATCAAATGCTTACTCTCTGCCGGGCGCATTCATTGACTTAAGAATCCTCTCCACAACTCTATGAGTTTGGCACTCCTTTTACCCAAATTACCTAGACGAGAAAACTGAGGAAACTTAAAGAGGTCAAGCAATTTGTCCAAGGTTACACAATACGTTTAGCTATACGGGGCATTGTCTCATTCATTTTGTGTTGTTACAATACCTGAGGATGGGTAACTTATAAAGAAAAAAGGTTTATTTGGCTCCTGGCTCTGCAGGCTGGGAAATTGAAAAGGCTCAGCGCCGGCTTCCGCTCTGCTTCTGGTGAGGACTCTCACGCTGTCTCAGCAAGGCGGAAGGTCAAAGGGGAAACGGACAGGTGCACAGAGGCAAAACCCGAGGGGCGCGTCCTGGCTTTATAACAACCCACTCTCGCGGGAACTAATCCATTCCAGAATAATTTTAGATTTATAGAAAAGTTGAAAAAAAAAAAACAGCACAGACAATTTGGGGATCATATTTCAACATGAGTTTTGGTGGGAACAAACCCCATCCAAACCATGGCAGATATCATTTATTTTCTATACTTTAAGCTGATTAAGGATAAAACATTGAACTCCAAAACTGGTTTAAAGTGGGGGTTCTCAACTGTGGCTGCATGTTAAAATCACCTGGGTCACTTAAAAAACAATCCCATGGGTCAGTCCATGCCTTGGGACTAACCCAGGCAAAATCTCTGGGTTAGGACCCAAGCGTCAATGCTTTTTTAATGCTCCCCAGGTGATTCCAATGCATGGCCAGGGCCAACAACCCCTGATGCAAAGATTTAGAGCTGTCATTACGACCGATGGCACCTCCTGCATCTTCCTACCCCCACCCTAAAGGAGAATATATTAATAAAAATGTGCTTGGCTTTTCACAATTCAAAGAATTAAATTGGGATCTTAGTTACAGCACTTTCAACACAGAAAAAATAAGACTTCTGTGCAGGTGTTTCTTAGGGAGAAAAATATAGAGGTATTCTACGTTGATTTTTTAAAGTGTTGTTTATTCGGGCCGCAAAGGGAGTTAGTCAGAACAGGACAGCCTTAAACCCTATTAAGCCCTGGTGGCCCACGCCTCTTGCCAGTACAGCCAGCTATCAAAACAAGAGAGACACAGGAAAAATATCATCCTGAACCTCAGTGGCACCCCAATTACTCCACATTCAGGTTTTAGCACCTGAGTCCTGGCTCTCACATCATAGCAACAATAACAAATGTCACCAGGCAGTAGTGCTTCCTGCCATGTTTTAATCCCATTTTCAAGGAGCGTCTAGGAGGACAAAGACTTTTTCTTTGGGGGAGAATTGCAGACAGATAAAATTTGGGGTCATTGGGTTGTAAGGAACTAATTCATCACTCCAATATCCTTCACTTTTGCTGCAAAGAGAATTGCTACTGAGGTTCTCATTGTGGCCTTTTAGTCAGAAATAAAGCTGTCCCTTTCTGAGCAAGAGTTTTATTGTATTCTCTTGATGAGACTGAGCTGCTGTGGATTCTAGCCCCCAGGACAGAAAGAATGGCAGGGCCGAAAACACTAGTTTGCACCTGCTGGAAGATTTGGATCCATCCTGCCAAGTAGATACGACCTGTCCTTATTCTTCCAGCTTTAGGACTCCAGGACTAATTCTAGCCCTATTGAAGAAGCAGCCCCACCCTTGGGCCACTTTCTGTAAAGGTCCTTTTTTTCCTAAGTTTCTGTGGAACAGAAGGTGGGTGTCAGCAACTCTATGTGGTGGTTAAGAAGATGAGATGTGGACCCAGGCAGTCTTGGCTTCTGAATTAGTCTGCTTGGGCTGCCATAACAAAACCCCACAACCTGAGTGCCTTGAACAACAGAAATTAACTTTTTTCACAGTTCTCGGAGCAAGAAGTCCAAGATCAAGGTACTGGAAAATTCAGATTCTGATGAGCTCTCTCATCCTGGCTTGTAGACATCCACCTTCTCACTGTGTGCTCATACAGCCTTGTCCTCTGTGTGTGCCAGGGGAGAGAGAAAGAACTCCGACGTCTCCTTCTCCTCTCCTAAGGTCACCAGTCCTACTGGATTAGGGCCCCACCCTCACGGCCTCATTGAACTTTAATTACATGAAGGTTCTTTCTCCAAATACAGTTACCTTGGGGGTTAGGGTCTCAACATATGAATTCTGGGGGAACACAATTCAGTCCATAACAGGTTCCATCCCAGCTCCACCAGTGACCGTCTGCGTGACTCTGGGAAAGTGATTCGACCTCTCTGGACCTCACTTTCCTCATCTTGTCAGGCAGAGATAATAGTATCTAACGCCTAGGGCAGTTTGGATGATTGAATGAGATGATGCTTCTAAAGGGACTAGTGTGGTGCTTCCCATGTAGTAAGCTCTAAAAACAGCAATTTTTATTTAGTTTAGCAACTAAAGTTCAAGCAACACTGGACTCAGTACAGCGGTGAATTAGGTTGTATTGCAAGGGTCATCTGGTTCCTTTCCAGGTAATCTCCCCTGCCCCCGGTCCCACTACAGAACCCCCTGACAGCCCAGCCTTTCTTCTCTGGGTTAAAACTGAAGTCAGCATCTGCTCACCCATCCTCCTGCCATCAGAGCTCATGTTTCTGCAGAGGCATTATGGATTTTGGTGTCAGTGGGACCTGAGTGCAAATCCCAGCTCTGCTGCTCTCCAACTGTGTGACATTACACAAGGCACTTGTCCTCTCTGTCTTGGCTCAGGCTGCCAAAATACCATAGACTGAGTAGCTTAAACATAAGACATTTATTTCTCACAGTTGTGGAGGCTGGAAATCTGAGATCAAAGTGCCAAAGTGAGCCTGGTGAAAGTTCTTTTCCTGGCTTGTGGACAGACACCTTCTCACTGTGTCCTCACATGGTAGAGACAGAGAAAGCTCTGTGGTTTCTTCCTCTTCCTAGAATAACACTAATCTTATCCTTTAGGCCCCACCCTCATGACCTCATCTCCAACTAATTACCCACAAAAGGTCCCACCTCCAAATACCATCGCATTGAGGGTTAAGACTTCAACATATGAACTTTGAGGGACACAAACATTCAGACCATTACACTCTCTGAGCCTGGCTTCATCAAAATTCTTTCCATTGCAAATGACAGAAACCCCAGATCAAAAACCGGATTAAGCCTAGAAGGGGATTTGCTGATTTACAAACTGTGAAGTCCAGGGACATTGTAGCTTTAGGCATGTCTGGATTCAGAAGCTCACATAACAACTGAAACCATTCTCTTCTTCCACCTCTCTTTCCTTGGTGTTGGCTTTATTCACCAGTAGGCAAAAATAGCCACTGACTCCTCCGGGCTTACATTCTGTTGTGTTGCCACCAGAGTCAGAAAAAGACAGCATGTCCCTAAATCTCCAGCAAGAGTTCCAAGCCTGGCTCTCATTGGCTGTATGCATCCATCCCTGAACCAATCACAGTGGCCATTGGGATAGAATATTCAAACTGGCCAGTTCTCAGGCAGGAGAGCCAAGAGAGCCTCAGTCCCACTTGAGCTACATGCTAATAACCAGAGAAGTGGGGCAGGACATGTAGGATAAGGAAAACCAGCAGAACCCCCATGTCCACTAAAAAGCCCCAATTTCTTAATCTGTAAAATAGGGAAATGATACCAAATTTTCAGGGCTACAGAGAAAACAGCATTAAATGATACATGTTAATATGATACTGAATGACACTAGCTGGGATTAAATAAATTATTTATTACACACACATGCACCCTATATTCCAAGATTCTAATTCCATAAGGATCTGCCTTTGACCTTTTTGCTTTCCCCTTACTGGGGCAGTCATACGTTGCCTGTAACCCACAGTAGACAGAATCCTGTAACCCACAGTAGACAGGATCCTGTAACCCACAGTACACAGGATCCTGTAACCCACAGTACACAGGATGGGTAGAAAGCATCGTTCAGGCACACTGGCCCTGCTGGGGCAAGCTGTTAATTAATAAGACCTGAGCAAGGATGAGTAACTCTTCCAAAGGGACATCTTCAGCCTCCTCCCAAAGGAAGAGAGCAATGCCCGGCTAAATGCTTTGAGGAAGCCACTAGGGTCTCAGGAATTTCCCCACTGAAATGCAAACAGACCTAGGAAGGGCTTTATCTTAAACACCAGCTAATGGCTCAGTTATCACTTAGCACAGTGGCAGGGATTATCTGGATGGGACCCGATAGGGACTCTATAGAGAGGAAGGAAAGGAAGACATATGAGGTGATGACAGAGAAAGGCAAGAGTGCCTAACTTCTACTTTTAATTTTTTCCTGGGGCACTGTTTCTACACACCTCCCTCCCAAATCTGGGCTGATGGGCTACTAAAAAGAATAATAGCAGCTGCAATTTAAAGAACATTCTGTATATGCCAGGGCCAGCATAGGCACTTCCTGAGCAGATCCCACTGTACCTTAACTGTGTGTGCTCTTGAGCAAGTTGCATCATCAGCTTAATGAGACGCCACTTCTTTTTTGAGTTAAAACATGTAACACTAAGGGGCTGACATGTATTGAGTATTTACCATACACCAGAAATGTTTTTACATGTATTACCTAATTTAAGCTTCATAATAGCTTTATGGGGTACTATTCTTATTTCTGTTTTACAAATGAGAATTCTGAGAGTCAGAGAAGTTAAGTAACTTGCCCAAGGTCACACAGCCAGGAACTGACAGAGCCTAGATTAGAACACAAACAAAGGCCGGGCACAGTGGCTCACACCTATAATCCTAGCACTCTGAGAGGCCGAGGCAGGAGGATCGCTCAAGGTCAGGAGTTCGAAACCAGCCTGAGCAAGAGCGAGACCCCATCTCTACTAAAAATAGAAATAAATTAATTGGACAACTAAAAATATATAGAAAAAATTAGCCGGGCATGGTGGCGTATGCCTGTAGTCCCAGCTACTCAGGAGGCTGAGGCAGTAGGATTGCTTGAGCCCAGGAGTTTGAGGTTGCTGTGAGCGAGGCTGACACCACGGCACTCTAGCTGGGGCAACAGAGTGAGACTCCATCTAAAAAAGAAAGAACACAAGCAAAGCCCAAGCTCTTAGCCTCCACACTGCCTCCTAACACCAAGCTTAGAAAACAGTAAGTGCTCAATAACATTACCTGTTACTGCTATTTCTCTATGCTAATGGGAAGATATTAATAGTGAGGGAATATTCTTATTATCAACACCACCATTTTTAGAAGATTCAACAAAGGTATTTTAATTTTGGTAAATAAAAATAATGAAATGAATTCATGTGCTATCTACATCTGTACAACTCAGAGGTCATTAAAAGCAAGCAACAGAAACCTACCCTAACACATGCAAGCAAGAACTAATATTTACTGAAAGGCTATGTGGAAGGTCACAGAAATGAAAGGGACTTCGGGAACTAAGACTCACTGACAGCCTCAAAAGTGAATGACTTTGCTTCAATCACCTCCTGCCCCTGTGCATCTCAGCTCAAGACTCAGATTCTCAGGACAGCAAGCTTGGATCAACCAGCTTGGATTATAGACCCAGCTCTGTAGCCAGGGATGGAATTTCGTGGTTGGCAGGCCCATAGAGTCATGAGACACAGGTAGGGGCACTTGGCCAAAGGAAGTGACCCCGAACAAACAGAAACAACGGATGACAAATCTAGCCACTCCCATGTCCCCAGGACTCCTAAGAATGATACAACCTGGTGTGAGGAGACCTCCCCATCTAAGCTTTAAAATCTATTATTAGAAGATCTTCCAGCCAGGCACAAAGGACTCAAATCACAGCAGCAATGTATACTAGTCAAGACTTTAAAATGCCTCCAACCCTTCTTGAGATTCAAGGCCAGAGCTGGATAAGGACCTTCAAGGTACTTAAGGAGCTTCCCAAGGTGCAGCACCAAGAAGAAAACACTAACTGGATTTATGGGGCACATTATTGATAAACCCAGTGACCATGTGTCAGAATTCAGTATGCTGCTGGAGAAGCACACGGCACTGAAGTCTACGCATTAATTAGATAGCCCCTGAACTGATTTTCGTGGTGAGTGCAAATTGCTCCCAGGGGCACCCAGGATGACAGATCTAAACTACCTCTCCTGACTTTGCTGCTTGACTCCTTCCTCCTCTGGGTCTGAAAGAATTCTCTGGGCAGTGTGTCCTTTGCAATGGCATCTTTACCTGTTACATCTGTGCTAAGAGACTCGACGTAAGGACATGCCGGGACACCGTCACTTCTGGACGTTGTTAAAACACTTTGGAAGGAGATATCATATCCCCTGCCTTTCCGTGAGAGCTGTTTTCAAGATATAACAAGTCATTTATTTGTGTGCGTATTCTTTTAACACTTATTGGTGACCATAAAAGAAAAACAGACTCTCTGCTAGTCATTATAGTGACAGAAATATGTAAGATGTAGCTCCCACCTGTAAGGCTCTCACAGACAGCCTGGTAGAGATTGAGCATATTCAAAAATGTGCTAACTTTGGGAGGCCGAGGCGGGAGGATTGCTTGAGCTTAGGAGTTCGAGACCAGCCTGAGCAAGAGCAAGACCCCGTCTCTACTATAAATAGAAAGAAATTAGCCAAACAACTAAAAATAGAAAAAATTAGCCAGGTGCGGTGGCATGTGCCTGTAGTCCCAGCTACTCGGGAGGCTGAGGCAGGAGGATCGCCTGAGCCCAGGAGTTTGAGGTTGCTGTGAGCTAGGCTGATGTCACAGCACTCTAGCCCGGGCAACAGAGTGAGACTCTGTCTCAAAAAAAAAAAAAAAAAAAAAAGTGCTAAAATGGGAGTTAAAAGACTTAAGCTCTTATCTCAATTGGACCACTTACTATCTATTCGAACTTCGCCATATCATGTATCCTCTCTGATCCTCAGTTTCCTCATCTGAAAGACACAGAAACAGCAAATCTACACCTGTACTAACAGGCCATTGGGAAGTTCAAACACAGATTGTGTGACGCACTGCACTCCACAAAGTCAGTGTGACTGTTGCACTCATGTTCACTGTTACACATCCCTTGAGCATCAGCTATTTGCAGGCTCATGCCAAAGATTTAGGTCTGAATGTACTCTGATGCTTTAGACTACAAATAAAAGACATTCCTATTCAAACTGACTAAATCAATAAGAAGTGCTTGTCATAACAACAGAAAGTTGAAAGGGGAAGGTAGCTTCAGGCTTGATTGATGCCGCAGCTCAGTGTTGACATCAGGAATCCAACATTTCTCTGCCCCTTGTATCCCGGCCCCACTTCCACAAATGCAGGCTTCATCCTGAGGCTGACTCCCCCTACCTGGCAGCCAGGTGACTGCCAGCAGAAACTGGGGCAATGGCCTTCTTTAATTCAAGCACACTGAAGGAGGAGACTGGATTTCCTTTGTCCAGAGCCCTCAGCAAGTCCCTCCTGGCATTTGATTGGCCCAGATCGACATACCCCTGAACCAATCACTGACTAGCGCATGACTTGCCACCACATCGGCTTGGACAAGCCACCTGCCTGGGAACGACGTGGGGATGCCACAGTACTTCCTATCCCCAAGGAGTTTATATGCCAGAGATGAAAAAGCAAAGGTGTCTTCGAAAAGGGGATGCTTGGAAGGGTAGTTCTTTCTTTTTATTTTTCTTAATGTGTGTACCTGCTCTCTGTATCCAGTGTAGACAAAATGTGGAAGCGGACTTCAAATGAAGAAAAAAAGAGGTGATTTTGTGGGGCAATGGTGTGGCTGTTTGGCAAACTTTTCACATCTTCACGAGAGAGGGAAAGGAACTGCATTCTGAAGGCTTCTGCGTGCAAACCACGGTGCTCACTGCTACCAGTGAGTGATCTCAGTTTGGTATCTTCTCCCGTGGGGGCTTCCACAGTGGGGGCTTCACCGAGGACTGGCTGTCCTGTCCTCACTGCCACGAGACCACTGCCAGCAGAAACTGGGACAATGATAAATCCCAACACAACGAGCATTATTCCCTACTGTGGAAGCCCAGGGCTTTCAGAAATGTGTTCGAGGTCACACAGCTAACGGTGGAGCTGGGACTGCAGCCCGCGTAAGTCTGACCCACATCCACGTTATTCCCAGCACATCGTGATGGTTTCTAAAGACATTTGGAGACTGTCCATCCCTCTCTGCTTTCCCCCTCATTTATAAGAGCTACACTAATGATAGTAGGTACCATTTGTTGCCTGCTCACTATGTGGCCAGGCATTGTACAGAGTGCTTAAAATCACGAGAGCAACAAAAAATATACAACATATCTAGGAATTAACCTGAAAGTAAATGCACTAGAGCGACACGTCACGGACAAAAGTAAAGCTCTTACAAAGACCATTTGAAAAGGCTCGAATAAGTTAAGGTGAACACCATGTTCATGAATAGGATAACTTAACATTGTAAAGATGTTCATTTCCCCCAAACATTAATCCATGGTTTTCATGCAGGTCTAATCAAAATCCCAGCAGAATTTTTGAGGACTTTGACAGACTGATACTAAAATGCGTGTGAAAATATAAAAAGCATGAATATCAAAGGCAATTTTTAAAAATCAGAGGAGAGGAAGGATTCATTTTATTGAATATCAAGACCTATTACTAAACCATAGCAATAAAAAAGGAAAGTGTGGTACAGTCTTAGGAACAGCTAAATGGATTGACAAAGCAGCGTAGAGATTCCAGAAACACACCCACAGACACAGGAGACTTGGTGGCATAACCCAGTTAGGAAAGAATGAATAATTTGGTAGATTGGGGGAGAGGGGATGGTTCACTGTCTAAGAGAAATTAAATTGGTTTCAGAAATTTTCTTGCTAGAAATTAAATGCACTGTGTCTAAATAAAAAAATTAAATTGGATCCCCTCCTTTATATCTAAACATGAAAGTTGCATTATAAAAATAATCAAAGAGGCTGAGCGTGGTGGCTCATGCCTGTAATCCCAGCACTTTGACAGGCTGAATCAGGAGGATCCCTTGAGGCCAAGAGTTTGAGACTGGCAGCCTGGGCAACATAGCAAGACCCCATCTCTACAAAAAATAGAAAAATTAGCTGGGTGTGGTGGTGTGTGCCTGTGGTCCCAGCTACTCAGGAGACTGAGGCAGGAGGATCACTTGAGCCCAATTGTTTGAGGTTGTAGTGACCTATGATGACACCATGGCACTCTAGCCCAGACTACAGAGCAAGACTCTGTCTCAAAAATTTTAAAAAATTATAAACATAATCAAAGAAAATGTAGGAAATATCTTTGCGACTTAAGGAATGGGCAGGTTCTTAAGCAAGATTTTAAAAAAACAAGCCAAAAAAAAAGAAAAAAGACCAAGCCATACCAGGAAAACAAAGTGTTTGATTACATTAAAATTGAGATTTCTGATCAGAAAAGGCCATCATCTCTATGTTTAACACACATTGATAAGCCATGAGAAGATAGCATCAGCATCTTAAACTGAACTGGCATTAATATCTAGAGAAACTCCTGCAAAACAACAAGAAAATTTCAGAAAACTCAATAGAAAAAATAGTCAAAGCCTATGAAAATAAAATTAATAGAAGAGGAAATACTAATGGCTAGTAAGTGTATGAAGAGATAACACTAATGGCTAATAAGTGTATGAAGAGATACTCGGCCTCACTGCTAATCAGAGAACAGCAAATTAAAACAACAATGATATACCACTTTACAGCCATCAGCTTGGCAAATATTACAAAGTCGGGGAACATCAAGTGCGAGGACGAAGTGTAAACGGAACAGCTGTTCCAAGTAACAATCTCTCGGTACTTAGTGCAATTAGCTGTTCCTCTACCCGGCAATCCCACTCCTGGATATGGGCCCCAAAGAAACTCCCACAAAACCATAATGACACATGCATAAGGATGTTCGCCATAGTTTTGTTTGTGACAGCAAAGAGTTTGATGTCCCTATACAAGAATCACTAGGGAAATGGACAAATTGTGTTCTATGCATACATTGACTTTTAGGCCACAGTCAGAATTCAATGAGATGTCTATAGAGCAACATGAAGAGCTTTCAAAAATATAGCGTTGAGTGGGAGAAAAGGAGGTTTCTGGCCCAGAACCATTTATGTAAATCAATCAAAAAACACATAAAAACAATCCTGTATATTGTACCGACTATTTACATATATCCAAATAAACCTATGAAAGGAGAACTGGGAAAACATATATTACATATGTTAGGATGTTCTTACAGTGTGGGAGAAGAGTTAGAGGACTGGGATGGAGGAGAAAACATAATAAAAGGAAATTAAAACGTGAGGAACTTGCTTTGATCAGCGAACTAAGGTCTATGAATAAATCTGCCCTGTGAGGCTTGCCCTCAAAAAAGGTGGGCAAATTGCATTATCTCATTTAATTCTCACAATGACATTATGAAGCTCATACCATTGTTCATCTGGTCTTACAGTTTTGAACACTAAGTCTCAGAGAGGGTAAGGAACTTTCCTAAGGCCACAAAGCAGGTCAGTAGTGGGAGAGTGATTTGCACTAGGGCTGCCTCTGTTCAATGTGGTATCACATAACAAAGTGCAAGTACATTAAATTATTTCACTAGCATATGAGTCTTCTTAGAATCTAAGATGTTCACTGATACAGACTTATTTTTAGTTGACTAGCAACACCTGACCAAGCAAAACAACAACTTGAGCTCAACAATTTCACAGCTTCTAACGAAAAACAAAGCCTAAACAAAACTGTTTCTTGTGGCCCATCTTTTTGCATGATACAGCAACTTGAAGCATAAACCATCTTTTCCCAAATAAGTCGCATAAGGTTTTCAATGCCAAGTGTAGTTATATGAGAATCAAAATCTATATAAACTCAATACTACATTTTGCTTCACCTTAACAAAAACCTCAAAAGTAAATCTGCCTTCCAAAATTATATTATAACAAAAAATGCAGTCTTGGAATTTCCTGAGAACCAAGTGTTGGTAGCCCTAAATAATGCTGTGGCACATTATCTATGCTTGGTACATGCTGAGTGGAGGGTAGATGGATGGACAGATGAATGGGTGGGTGGATGGGTGCGTGGATGGATGGGTGTGTGGATGGATGGATGGATGGGTGGATGGGTGTGTGGATGGATGGGTGTGTGGATGGATGGGTGTGTGGATGGATGGATGGATGGACAGATGAATGGGTGGGTGGATGGGTGCGTGGATGGATGGGTGTGCGGATGGATGGATGGATGGGTGCGTGGATGGATGGGTGTGTGGGTGGATGGATGGATGGGTGGATGATGCATAGATAAATGGATGAATGGATGAATGAGAAGTTAGTGAGCAAGTGGGCAAAATATAAGTATTCTTGCCTCCGTGGCTGGGAATGTTAACTAACATCACCTAGATGTTTCCATGAGTACACCAAAGTGATTATAGTATTTTACTCTCTCCCAGAAAAATACTCTTAAAAAAATTTAGTGCTATTTTAAGCTGGCATTTTCTCAACTTTCAGGAAACTTATTAATCTGCCAACGACCACTCCAAAAGTACAAGCAGCCTGGAGGATGACAGCTAAGTGTGACTTAGTTCAAAAAATTGATCGTCCTAGAGACCGAGGACTTTAAAAGTTGCTTCTTGTTCTTTCTTCCCTTGCATTTTTGCCTAGTCTTGGTGTTGAGAAAATGCATCTTTAGCTTAACAGAATGTCAGTGCTTTCAGACAGAGAGTGCTACATCAGACCCTGGGCTCAGTTCTCATGTTCTTAAATGCCCTGGGGAAGGTTTTTTCTTGAGGTGCACTTTAGAGAGGCCAGTCTACCTAGCAGGGTCCCAGGTGCTGCCTCTACTTACCTACCTCACTGCCTCTCTCCACACGTTGCGCTTGTTTCCTTTCCAGTGCCCCTCGCACTGGGCAAAGCCACCAGGATTCCATATCAAATGTGTTCATGATACAGACTTAGTCTCCGGAGACCAGAGACTAAGAAGTGAAAAATTACAACTCAGATTTCTAAAACAATCAGTTCAATTTCCATAAAAGATTTCCCCACTGGATCATTTTCACTTGAGCTTTGTCCAGCACCATTAAACAAAGTTCTGCCTGCTCACAAAGCTGCAAGGAGCTCAAATACGGATGCAGTAACAAAGATGTAGGTTTCTTTTCATAAAAATGTCTGTGCCGTTTTCTGCATGGGAGCCCAGCCTAATAGAGCTTTCATTAAGAAAAGTGGTAAATTACTTCAATGTTTCCATATAAACTACCTATATTGAAATGTATAAAAATATCACAGACCCCTCTCTTTAGCTTAGAGAATATCTTTCTCAATTCTCAATTGAAGAAGGAAATTTCAGGATTATAGGATTATATTTCATGAATGCTAGTTCCTGGCTTTGGATAATTTGCTCAACTTTTCTAAGCCTACATTTGCTCATGTGTAAAATGGAAAGAAAATATTCACCTTACGACATTGTTGTTAAGATGCTTTCGTTCAGTAAACAGTTTTTGAGAACCTACTCTACACGAGGCTCTAGGGTGGGGGCCGGGGATCCACAGATAACCCAGTGTGCATGAGATCGGGAAGCTTCCAGGCGAGAGAGATGTACAGACCAACCATGCAATAGGGTAAGTGCTGACGGAGAAGGCAAGAAAACTGGATTCGGAATCTTTCAGGCCTGAGTTGAAATCTTGCTTCTGCAATTTGCCCATTGTGTGATACTGTGGAAATTACTCGACCTGTCTGAGCCTTGGCTTATTCATAGAGATAAATAATGCCTTTCTCAGCCAGGCGCGGTGGCTCACGCCTGTAATCCTAGCACTCTGAGAGGCCGAGGCAGGCAGATCACTCAAGGTCAGGAGTTTGAAACCAGCCTGAGCAAGAGTGAGACCCCGGGGGCATGGGCAATGTACGTAACCATAATATTTGTACCCCCATAATATGCTGAAATAAATAAATAAATAAATAAAAGAGTGAGACCCCGTCTCTACTAAAAGTAGAAAGAAATTAATTGGCCAACTAAAAATATATAGAAAAAATTAGCCGGGCATGGTGGCGTGTGCCTGTAGTCCCAGCTACTCAGGAGGCTGAGGCAGAAG